>JAAAKG020213768.1:0-22310 GCA_010014905.2 Druon quercuslanigerum | reverse complement strand
CTGGAGTTTTTTCTGACCATAAAGAACCTCCTCAGCAAGGGTTAAGCCAGAAACAGGTAAAATTTTTTAGGTTTATGATCGGTAAACCTCTTCATGTAAAACGTAAATGAAAAGCACGCCACAGTTACCCGTCATTTGTTTACAAAGGTTGATATGTGGCTGAAATTTCCGTGAATTTATTTAGTAACATCCGCCTCGCGGTTTATAAACGGGGTCGTTGTTTGCGTGCTAATGACCTTGTTCCTGAATCACGAAATTTAAAACCTAAAGTGCAGGGCCACCTTAACAGTTACCAATTAGAATGCGTAATATTGCGCAATGTGTTTGACAAAGTATTCATGCACTTCGGCGCTTCTAATGCAACAGTCACCTTCGACTTACGTCATGCGTGCTACAATACTGCGTGTGCCAGCAATTCAAGAAATTTGGAACCCGCGAGTTCCTAATCCGAGAGTCGGCCGTATATCAATCTATAAGTAAATCTAAGGGTATTACGGGCTCTCTTTATGCGGATATCCTTTATGCGCTTTTTACAAATTAATATTTATTTTTCTTATTTACTCAATTTGTAAAAGTCCACAGTATAATCCTAGAATCCCTCTTATGCTCATATTAAAATTAATCTTAAAAATTTAACGCCCTTGGGGTAGCAAGTGAAAACAAAGCACCCTGGAATTCCGATCCCTCATGCTGATGACATTTTGCTGCCCCTGGCCCTCAAAAAATGGCCGCTACTCGCAGAAACATTGAAAAAAGATTGGCCTTCTAACGCAGAGGTGAGTAGATGAAAAACATTCATGATTTATCTAAACATAACCTATGAAAACATTAATTTCAGAATTACTATTTCGTTAAGACTGCCATTAAGTGGAGATCAAAGGAACCAAATTTGCTGCATACAATTTATTGCTTAAACGGAGATTATAATTCTGGTGTTTTCGTAGCGATATCAAATGTAAGTATCTTCATATTAAAATGGAAATTGCATATATCAGTCCCTTAACTTGTGTCTCGACTGTAGAAATGAGAATCTGATAATAACCGTCAATTTTTTTTCATGTTCTTTTTGTAATATCCTTTTCTAACATGATTTTTTAGTTTGGAATGTATAGTGTGTTCCCTTTTGCCCAAAAGACCTTTGAAAAGCTTTTATACAAGTCTCTGACAGAAACCAAAATAATTGATTGGGCACAAGGTGTTTCATTAACGGCCATTTCTTCTCGTATTATTTCCACTGTCAACGCTGCTGTTGAGACTTTGAAACGTACTAAGGGAATACAAGTGGATTATTATTCAACTGGAAACGTTTTCTTCTATCCTAAGGAAGGTGCTACTCCCGAAGTTCGGTAAAGTTAACGACCCCGACTGTATTTTATCATATATAAAAACAAAATATTTTAAAGGTTATAAATGTTGTCAAATGAATTATCTTAAGTTTTAATTGTAATCCGATATTTTATTTTAATTATATGTAAACAAACGGACGCCTATGCAAAGTAAAAGTGTTTTTTCCTAGAGCTACCAATTTAAAATTTCTGGATTTTAATAGATTTTCTTTTACATTTTACAGGGTGCCTAAAGGATGTTATTTGAATAGAATTAACGGATCTCACGTGCCTCTGATCCATTCTCTGTGGGATGAACGAAACAAAGAAAATCCAGAAATGAGCACGAATTATCTCAAGACAATAATAAGATTAAATGGAGGATTTGGAATATTTTCAAAGAAAAATAACGAGCTTCTTTCCTGGAAAATGCGAGGGGAATTTAGTGAATTCGATGTTGCACACACAATCGAAAAAGCCAGAAGAAAAGGCTACTCAAAAGTACTTTCTTGTGCACTATTTCGTGAATCAGCAAAAGAGGGAATAGATATGTTCGGATTTGTAGTCGATGGAAATGTTGCTGCAGAAAAATTGCATTTTTCTATGAATTCGAAACTGAAACAAGCATGGTCATTTGTACAATTGAAAAAATTGAGGATTCGGTTCTAAAATGAAAAGAACAAATGCAGGAACGTTAATGAACAGTGATATTATTAGTGTCAGACCACGCTGGTCTGATATATTTTCAATGAATAATTAAACAGTTGTTTTTTCATACTATTTGTCTATCTTTTTTATCTCCTTGCAATTTTTTTCACTAAAAAAATCATCTACCCGGCGTTTCTATTATAAAACTTATGTTTTCTATAAAGGTGGAGTATTTGTTTCTGGAATTATATTTATGATATAAATGTAATTTATGTAGGACATTTCTTACCGCGTATAACTTTTGTCTGTAATTTTCGTGGTCGTCTGCATGACGCATGACTTTTTTTGATAAAACAAAAATTATCAATGTTACAGCATTTTCGAAATCCAAAGAAAAAACAAAAATGGACTTTTAAAGGCAAAGCGAACGCGATATGGGAAATAGTCGATGTTCTGAGGCCCCCGAGTCAGACCAATGTTTTTTACGTCGTTGTCTGTCTGAATTTGTCGTCGCTGTCCGCATATTGGTCGTCTGTATACTTGATAACTTTCGACAGGGAAAGGTTGACCTTTTGCACAAAATCGAGTCCGAAGCTCGAGCTACGTTATTGAAATACGTTATTGTTCGCCAAAAGAGCTTTAAATCAACACAGTTCACAATAACGAAATTATAGTTATCGATCCGCTGACCTTTAATTTAAAAAAGTCAGTGCACAGATATTGTATGAATGCAAAGACCAAGCGTCAAGTGCAAGAAACCCAAAGGTGCTCGCCCTAGGGGCGCTCAAGGTCAAAATTAAGAAAATCATAGACTTGGAGAAAAATTCTACTCTTAGACATTTTTGGCTCGCTGAATCTGAATCCGAGGATAGTTCGACTCCATGATTTCGATACCATGGTTTTTTAAATTTCAAATTTTAGATGACCTTCATCCCTAGCCACTGAGGTAAGAGGGACCCCGAATTTGGATTCAGCTAAACCAAAAACGTCTAAGAGTGGAGGTTTTTACGGATACAATTTTTTTCTTCATTTTGGCCGTCACTTAGCCTTGATCCTGTTCTGGTGATTTTATCATGACCTAATGGGGTCCATCTGACCCCTGATTTGGCTTCAGTGACCACAAGAACGTATAAGTATCATTAAGTGCATGTAAATGTCCCTCAGCCGCATGTATCTGACAACACTTTGCCCCTGATAAAAGAACAAGTAATGAGCCTGAGACCTTCCATGTTTCAATTGCGGAAAATTGAAATGCGCTAATTTCAGACTTTGCCGTAGAGGTAAAGAAAGCCAAGTATAAAAAAATGACTTCTTGAAAATGACGCCACACTGGAAAGCAGTTCAGAGAATTAGAAAGTCAAGTTTTAACCTTGTTTCATTGGTTTCAAGGTTTTACATGCATTTTCTATAATTTAACAAAAAATGTTGAAATAAAAAATTATATTAAAAAATTTCAACTTAATAAAAAGGCCTCTCCACCTATCAGCCAAGCACTACTTTAAATGAAAAACAGTTCAAAAAATATTTTTAAACAATTTATTCCGAAAATGATAAAATGTTCTGCTTGATACATTACCGTTGAAAATAATTTTTTTTGTGATACACATATACTTTTAAAACTTTCGCTAATACAATTTGTTTTCTATGCATTCACAATTTATAAATGTAAATTACTCTTATGAATAAGTTTTCTCTCGCTATACTTGTTAACGCGCTTTACCACTAAAAACAAATGGTTTTTGCTAGTCTCATTGTCAGTCAAATAAATAACTATAAAATATATTCTTCTTACTTGTCTTCCCTCGCAAGTTTAAGCGCGCCCAGTGTGCGCAACTTTCGGTTCTCGCGCTGTGCACACCATAATATATTTTTATCGCGCTTTGCGCTCGATACTTCACTCAGCTCGGGCTACGCGCTCAGTCTTTCTATTTATCCAACATTTGTGCGCGAGCCTTTTAAAATTAAAGGACAAAGCATCTTCAACTGTAATTTGATAATTATGAATTCGCTTTTGTTAAGGCTTCTTCGGCTCTGACGAACACATTCCCACTATGTATCTCATTCTTAACACGTGTGTGACGTCCCGTCACTTTTGCAACCTACAATTTAATCAATAGTTACCTCTAATGTAAATCGTGCCTTACCCAAATAAACGCTAATGTGAAGCGCATGAATTGGTTCAGGCACGATAATGGGCAGCGCATTTATGACTTTAATAGCCACCAATTAAGGGTGGCTCTTCACTATATAAACCCCCAAAAATTTGTCTAACCAGTTCAGTCGTGTTAATTCCGTTAAGCCGTCTCCGCGACACTTTAGTCCAGCTCAATTCAGCTCAGTCGTCGCCGCGATAGTTTAGTTCGATTCCAATCCAGTAATTTTTCTGTTGAAATTCTTGTCAGTTTTCGGACATTACCCATAAAGGAATATGTGTCATGTACCCGTTAATTATTGAGTGTTGTGTCCAAATTACCCATAAGGAATATGTGTCATGTATAGTGAAATCTCAGTCACCGTTAATTACTGAGTGTTGTGTCCAAATTACCCATAAAGGAATATGTGTCAAAGTGTTGTGACAAATTAAATTACGAAACAATTCAGTTCCCGTAAGTAACAATAATCTGTTACCAACTCGTGAATGTCAACAAAATTCACTCTTGGGTCTCTACTCCGATGCCGGGAGAAGATAAGGAGGCTAATCCACCTTTTGGAAGGGGCGGTCGACTTGATCTATCAGTCTAAAGAACCAATTGACAAATCATTGAAGGATCTTTCAGCAAACATTCACCAAAATCTTCAGGTCGCCAGATCTTATCACCACAAGGTCCAAGAGATTCTTTGGGACTTGGAGCACGAGGCATCACAACAGATAAAAACAAGTAATAATTGCCATTTAATTTCTCCACTCTCTTTTTTCTCCTTACTGTAATCTAATTCCCATCCTTAATTTTTACTTAAGCATCCTTTTCACTGGGAAATTCGGAGCACACAACCCAACCTTAACGATGTAAATTCCTGCAACCACTGAATGTGTATATTAAGAAAGAAATTACTAAATTTAATTTAATAGCATAAATATGTAATTTATTAAACTCTCTATCTCCCTCTCAGTTTTTCCTCAACTCCCTGTATTAGCCAAACCGGAATAATCAATTATTATGATTATTTCGCCGTGGATTGATAAAAAAAAGAGGATCTCATTCATAATAATTGGGTAAGTGGCGTAAATTTAATATTATTAATCTCAGACGTCACACTTGACTTAATCGAAATTGTGAACTTTTCAACATTATGTTTAATGCTATTATATCAAATGTATTACTATTTATTTATGCACCTCTGTGTGGGGCTGTTTTTCAGATATTGCAAAATAAACTACAAATTTTAATTTTAATGTTTACTTTAATATATTTTTCTTATTTTGCACTACATTTTATTCTTAACCACCCTGAAAAATGTATATCACTTGAATAAATTTATATTATTACCAGTCATTATACGAATTTATTTTGATAACCAGAGTTTAAAACAAACTTGTTGATATTTTTTGGTTAAAAAACTTTTGTCTTTTAATTTTGTTTGTGTAAATAACTTTATTCTGTTAATTTTGCGTTGCGCTGTTTTTCTTTACATTTAATTTTTAAATTTCAAATGTTATTTTTTACGATCAAAACAAAAACTATGCGTCCTGTCGAAATGCTACTAATGACAAATTTGCAGATCCCTTCAGGGCGCGCAATTTTGATTAATTCATTTAACTGTATTTTTTATAGTTTGTCCACACAATGGAATTTTTTCTTTTTTATTATTTTTTGTAGGATAAAAAGTATTTTGAAAATGTCCTCACTTTTTTAATTTTTATAAAAACGAGCTGGTTTACGAACTCTCTTTTTCTTTCTAGGCCTTAAAGAGGTGTGTCTAAAGAGAATTCAATATAATCAATCTTTAGAAAGTTATCGTGCCTACACGATACAGACTAAAGACTGCATAGAGACTGACATCTTCATAAATATCGCTTTTTCTGACTCAAGAAATCTCAAAACGTGAATATTTGAAGAAAAAAGAACCGATAAGCTGAAATTTTACATAAACCCAATACCTTCTCAGTAGGATAAGAACGCAAAAATGGTTAGTTGAACTAACTGTTCAGTTAATAATATATGCTACTGCTATTTTATTAGTTAATACTGGTATTTTATTAGTGCGTACAACAATTCTGTTAGTTGTACTGACTATTCACTTAGTAGCAGAAACTAATTGAATGGTTGTCTTAACTAACAAAATAACAAAACCCTATCTTACAAACTGAATTGCTGGCCAAACCAATCTTTTTTTCATTTTCAGTGTAGTATTCAATTAATTTTGATGCGCGACGTTTGAAGAAACACACAAATCTTTCTGTTTATCTGCGAAAAAAATATCATTCTGTTTGTTTTTGGTTTTTGAAATTCTAATTGCAATATGCTTCTCAATTAACTGTTGTGGGCAATGATTCAAAACAAGGATATACTTACCAATATTTAAATCTCTTGTGTGAAATGAAAAGTGGGACAATCCTTGAGCTCTGTCAGCTAAATTCCTAATTACTGCAGTTTTGTTTTGATAACGATAGACAGAAAATAAATGTACCATTCTGCCTGAATATGTACTTTTCCTATACCAATTGTTAATAACATTAGCATCCCGATACTCTATTTTATGGGTTAATTAAAGGTTTTAATGAAAAATGTTAAAAGCATCAATAACATTTGAAGAATTAATATCTTCAGTATTAATATCAGTCCATCTTATATCCTATCCTAGAAGTCCTTTGTTTCTTTAATTGTCAAGCATCTTAAAAGTGTCTCTTTTTAACATTCTTAACGAATCCTCATGCAATAATTCAAAACTATGATTATTAGAAAGCAAATGCTCCATATCCCTAACATAATCTGATTTTTCTAAACAACAAGTAATACTGCCTTTATCAGTACTCATGCAAACTATATCAGTACTGTTTCCAAGAAATTCTTTACTCATCATGAAACCCTCAGGAACCATAAGATTCAAAGTACTAATATGCAAACATTTTTTATCAACAAAGGTCTTTCACCATTGAAGCACCTTGTTTCGGAACTCCTGCTGATCCAAAATTTGAGTTATGTGTATATTTGATACAACTTCTTTAACGATTTTCATAATTTGCTTCAACTTACTTTTTATCACGCGATTACTAAAACCTTTAACTTATCTTAGAATGTCTGTAACTTAATCAAGAATTGGTATGCCTGTGAAATTAACAAACAACAGATCCTTGTAGCCTTCTTCAAAAATCATATGTAAATTTAATGTTTGCTCTTGAACATTAGTTTTTGGTGAGTTTAAATAGAAAGCTTGTCTTGACTTGAAAAAAATTAACCTGATTTGAAACATCTTTGATAAATAAATTTAGTAGTAAAGTTGAAAATTGTTTAAAGTATGTTTAAATTTTCCATTGCAAAAATTACTGTGAAGAAAGAAATCTTGAAATTTGTTATCCAGGAAAAATATTTTTTTTAGGTAAAACACCATTTCCTATGAAAACTCACTAAAAATTATTATACCGAGATAAAAGATTAGAGAAGATAGTTTTGATTTTTATGGCTCTCTGTTGACATATATAACGTTTCTCAAAACACTACCCCTGAATCGGGAGACAAAAAAATATATACACTGGAATACGTAGATGATATAGTGTTCATGGGAGAAGAGTAGAAAGTAGAGTAGAAAGAGTCGAAATTAAGTGTAGAAGAAACAAAGATAATAAGGTTTAGAAAAGAAGGAAAGAAATTTATAGTTTACAAGAAAGGTATGTCAAGTGGACGCTAGGGGTAGACTGCAGAAAGCCTGGATATATGGTGAAAAAATAAGCGCCAAGGGATAAATTGTGTACTAGAGCAATTACAAAGGCATTGAAAATTGAGATGAAGCAAAGCGAGCGGAAGGGAGGGGGTTACTGAAAATTTGTTTAAAGGTGTTAGAAGAAAGGAGAGTGGTTGGGTGTTAGAACAAACAAGATTAGGAGAAGAAAGGAGAAAGTTTCTTAGTGCCAGATATGTTGGAGAGGGGTATGAAGTAAGCTATGAAGCATTGGAGGGAAGAGACAGATAAATATAAATAATTGAAAGACGTGAAATGATTAAGCAATTCAAATGTGTGCATGTTATAGGATAATAAAAAGAAAGGAGTACCAAAGTCTTAAGAAAAGGGAGTGGGAGAAAGAAGTTGGACCAGAATAGCAAGATTTAGATTCAGAAAATATGTAAGGGAGGCAGTTTATTGGAAAAAGAAAAAAACCTAAAAGTGCATGCATAATAAAAGGTGGCAAGGGAATGGGGTGAAGATTATAGTGGAGGGTGAAATGGGTGTAAAGTGGATAAAGAAGCTGAAGAGCGCTAGAGGGGGGATGAGAAAGAATAAAAGAAGGGATTTAGAAAAATGGCAAATGAGAATGAGATAGAAAAGAAGTAAAAGCGAAAGAGAAAGAAAATGGAAGTCGCTTAAATGAAGAGCGTCAAGATCTGTAGTGTTCTCTCGCTCTGGATCGCTCGCTCACTCTATCGAGAATAAAATTTCGCTTTCTAAATATAGAAGTAGGAATCCATTTATAAGAATTTATGTAAATAGTTTTCATTAATTGTAAATAGTACGGATAAAATAATATTAAGTTTGTAGATGGTCTGGTGAAAAGCAGAGGTCATCTAGTTGGTAAAAATTACTAATTTCAGGTAAAAAAATTAATCTGTTTGTAGAGAATTCTTCTCATTAGTTGTTAAAAATCGATATTTTCTATGTTACAAATTCAACTGATTGGCTGAACATTTATGTAATTTACTGACAGTTCCACTAAGGACACAAGAAGCGTTTTCAAGGTTTATATTTGACGTAAGTCTTAAGAGGCAAGGAGTATTGAATGATACTATCTAAATCCTTTTGTAGGAGTCGAGCGTCCTCAATTGATCTAACCATGGCAAATAATTTTAGATCATCAGCATAGAGCCAGAGATTCTCAAAGGTTGTCACTGAAGTGATGTCATCGATAAATATGCTCGACAGCTGCTAAAACAGTTTAACAAAGGTCCTGTAACACTATAAGCTTCTAATTTTGAAAGAAGTAGATCATGATTAAACCCATCAAAGGCTTTAGCGATGTCGGAATAAATAGTACCACCTGGCCAACAGCGTTTATACAATTTGTGGTATATTTTCTCTAGACTGTGAGATAAATTACCGTGAATCTATGTGAGCCTAAGCCATCTTGCTCATTTGCCAAAATATTTCTGAACTTACTTTAAAGAAAATTTCCGATAATGTTCTCTAGTATCTTGGAGACTAAATTCAATCAGGATATTAGCCTATAGTTTATTACATGTTGTCGATTATTAGCCTTATGTATCGGGGTAACTTTGGAAACCTTCCTAGGTTTCAGGAGAACTCTAGTTCTTAATGATTGCTTAAAAATCAAACGCTTAGGTTCAACGATAACAGATTCACATTCTATAAAAAACCGAGGAGGTGTAACATCTGATCCCGTTCTGATCGTGAAAAGTTTCTACGTGATTGTGAGTTAAGACTGTTGGGACACATGTTTTAGTACGCTTATTATTTACGAAGCGCCAGAAGCTCATTGCATCATTTTCTATATCATTCTCAATTATGCTTGTACAGTCGAATCCCAATGTTTCACTTAACGTTTTACATCTAAACCTAAGGATTTAAAAAGCCTCATAATTCTTTAAAGACTATCGAATCGTTTGGATTTTTAAAAATTAGGGACCATGTATGAAAAAGCTTAAACGAACATGCCTGTTAATAAAAAAAAATTAAATATTTTCCTCTCAATTGTAAATAATCTATAAAAGCCGCTGCTTGTGATGAAATTCTTATTCTCCAGCATCAGTCTTCGGCTATCTCTCGTTATCTCTGCTGGTATCTAGAAACAATGAAGGTCATCACTATATTTTTTTCCTGCGTGGCTTTGATCAATTTTGCAAGTACGGGTACCTAAAATAATATTAAAAACTTATATTAATACCAAACTTTAATTTTACTACCAAAAGTAAAATGTGTTTTTCATAATCTAAACTTTCTAATCAATAGTTTCATTCACTGCCACGTACTACATCAAAATCTCGTAACATATGGAAACTAACAAAATGATGTTAATACAATTTTGTATCTTAGTAATTAATATTTTTCTTCATTTTGACTTTTAAATAAACGATATAAAATGTTTAATTAATATTTGCATGTAAAATTTTTCCTAATAAAATTTTTATTTGTTTGCTAGGTTACCATCTGGAAAATGTGTAACCAATAGAAACTAAAAAATGGAAACTTACCCATGTTCGTGAATCTTAATTTTGAAATTTTCTTCTAAGTGTAAAATGTAAAATTTTAAAATTTTAATTCAAATTTCTTTTTCAGTTTATATTTTCATTTAGTGCCACGTTACCAGATCCAAACCTTGTAACATATGCAAACAAGAAATTATGATCAATACTATATTCCTTTTATTAATAAATACCAATCTTAATTTTTAATTCTAAATCCACCTTAAAAAATTCACAGTTGAAATTTGCATTTAAAATATTTTTAGATAAGTTTGACTATTCAGTGCTACGGTGCCAGATTGAATTATCGTAACATATGGAAAATAAAAAATTATCATTAATGCAATATGTTATTTTATAATTTAATATTAATATGAAGACAAAAAATAAAAATAAAAATTTCCTAAAATTTCAATCCGTTAGTCACCATATTGGAAGCTTGGTACTTATTTTTTTAATCATTTTTAACGCGCATGATTTTTTCAAACAAATCGTCGTGGGAGATTCATACTGAAAAAACATTTTAATCAATTTTAATTTGTTTACACAATGTAGTCCCCTGTAAAGCAAGGAAAGTTCTTTTCTTTTTTTAGAATTAATGACGTAATTAACGGATGTTGAGAGCAATCATTTTTTCTAAAGAACATTCAAAAATTTTCTGAACAATTTTTTAATGTAAATCGTGTAACATTATTTTTTGCTGCCAATAATCATTAAATTATAAAATTTTAAGGGTAATACTCAAAGAAATAAAATATACTTTGAAAATATAGTGCTCGCAACATTCTTCAATTGCGTCACTTTTTTCAGAAAATAACAACTTCCTATGATTTTAAGAAAGGGAATTTTTTTAACTCAATATACATTATTTAAATAATCGCCAAATATTATTAGCAAGAACTACAGCAGTAGGCATTCATTTGCTAAAGGGTGAAATTTTTTCTACCACTCGGACACTAAGATTTTGAGAAAATTCCAAACTATTGAGATTTTATTTTAAAAGGTTAATTTTAAGTTTTGAAGATTTTAAAACAATTTCTTCATGTATAATTTTTTTTATTTGTCGAAGTTTTAGTAACATTTAAATTCAGGGCATTTAAATATCTTAAGAAAATTCCAAAAAATGTTTAATGTAAAAATTATCGAAATTTTGAGAAAAATGTAGCTTTTTTACAGTTTTGTAAAATAAGAAGCTTTTTATGAATTTGAAAAGATTTCGAGAGCATCTAACCAAATTCTCTACATTTGTGGGAAAATGTATTTTTTTAATTGTACCAAATTTTAAATTTTGTAAAATTTTAATTATTTTAACAATTTTTTTGGAACTTCTAAACATGTGTTAAAATTATTCTGAATTTTTCATTATATTTGTCCTAATAATCATTTTAAAATCTTAATAAATGCAAAAATTATTTTTTCAAAATAAAAAATTATTTACAATTTTTGTAGAAAATCTTGTTTTATTCTTCGGAAGATTTTTAAAATTCTTAAAAAGTTTATAATTTATTTGTTGGAATTCTCCCAAAATCTATATTTGGTTTAAATTAGGCCATGGACTATTTTTATTGAAAATTCGCTACAAACAGCCGGATTTCGTCGGCTTAGACTATTTGGAATTATTTAAAATCTTCAACTAATTTTGTATTTTTTCAAACTTTCAAATTTCTCCTTAACTTACTCGAATTTTTTAAAAGAAAAATTAGTGTTGAATCGTTATTTATATTTTAAAATTCAAGATTTGGAATTACAAATTACATTTTTTGAAATAGAACAACCAAACGCAAATTATAAATTAATTTTTTAAAATAGATCGATTAAAATTGTAAGGTTCAAAATTTAGTTTTCTCGTTTATTTTTTAATATTTAATCTTTAATGAATGTTTTAAATTAACAGTCAGATTTTTCTAAATATTAAGTAATTTGTGTTTTTATAATTTAATTTCCTATCATTGAATTGTTTACAAATGGAATGTTTTAAGATTGAAATAATATTTAAAGTAAATAAATGCCTTCAATTATAACAGTTATGAACTTAAAAAACATCGTCTTGTGAAATTAAAAATTATTAACTTTTTAAATCTTAGAGTACAATTCAATTCAAAAAATCAATTACTAATGTATATTCACAGTTGATCAACTGAAAATGTCTTTGATCAAAATCTTTGATTTTAAAGCTTCTAATTTTTGATTGTTTAAGTCTTTAAACCTGCCTTTTAAAATTATTTAAATAGAAATTAGGCTTACAAATTAAAAATCTAAAATGCAAAATGTTTGAAATGAATAATTTTCGAATGACGGATTTTAAAGTAAATGATACCATAATTAATGAAAAAGATAAAAGTTTAACTAATTATTTGTTTAAAATTCGGTTTTTATTTCAAACACATTTGGTAAAAAAGCTAATAACATAATTTTTAACTGCATTTTAAAAGAATTATTTGAAATTTGATTTTTTTCCTTCAGAAATCAGTTCATATAATTTTAAATATCTCATCTGGAAATAGCGATATGTTAAAATTCTAGACAACTTCGTTGCAGCAATATGATTAAATAGGATAAGCTTTTCATAGCTAAAGCATGAGATATAAAAAACTTATTCAGATTATTTTTTCTCGAACAATTTTTATCGCGACTGTCTAAAAGTAAATGTCATTTAAATTAATCGGAACGGAAAAGGCTACCTAATTTACCCCCTCCACACATCAATATTTTGGTGCCTTTATCAGTTACTAGATATGCAGCCACAATCCCGCTGCCTTAGGCCTTATCTTCTGACTAACAGTTACTTTTTCCGAGTGTAAAAGTCATAAAGCTCTTTTTTTCACAGAAGTCTCTGCTATGAATCATAACCCTAGAGAAGGTGGTGCTCCATTTAGAGCTGTTGTTATTGAGACCACTAGACGACGCATTCGTGCTTCTGATTATACGGCAGTCCATCCAGGTAATGCAAATACTTCTGTCCAATGTCATAGTGCTTATCCGCTGACAATCAGCTATTTTTTCATTGTACACAAATTTCGTAAATTTTATAAATCACTTTTTTACAGATATCGGTACTTGGGCTAATCATAATCATACTCATCCTACTAGAGTTGTAAGTCCTGTTCCTAATCATCCTAATCACGCGCAACAACAAATACGGATTTTAAAAGTAATAGATGGCCTTGCTGCAGATTGGTACTTACTTCAAGGAGAACTCGTTCATAATTATGAAATTATTTCCTGTCACGGTCCACATGGGTATGCTATTGTTGACCTCATTGGTAGCGAACGTTTCTATTCATGTCTGAAGCCACATTTATATCACAACGAGACTAAAAGTAGGGAACATACCGGTGGCCCTCAAGTATATCTCGCTTTTGTATTAGTATATGGTCAGCCTCGAATAGAAGCCGATCTTGCGCCACGCGGTGAAAGGTCAGAACTCGACACTCGCGGTCTTCTATTTCACGGTACATACGTACGTCATAATTTGAATGTAACCCAATCTCTCGGGCGCGTTCGTTACATACTGCCGAATAATGTGGAGGTTGAAGGAGACTTACATAAATATCCTGGTGCACCTATGTATTTAATTTAACATTCTCCATGTTAAGTGTTGTAGAAGAAGCATCACGCAGGGATTGGGGGAAGTTTTTGAAACATTTATCATATATTTTGTGAATGGCCCCTGTTAAATGTATGACAAGGTAGAGTTCTAAAGATTTATATTTTGAGAACGTTTCTTGTAAAATCAACCAGGCATCGGTTTTTCTGATTTAAAGTTTTCTAGCACTTGCCTTCACGAGCTTCCTTGCCTCATCTTTTTTTCTTGAGTAGCTATTGTGGCTGAAAGTACCGTTAAAGTCTCTACTTGCACTTTGGCACTCCTTCTCTCCTCTTCTTTCTTAATTATTATATAATTAACTAACTCTTTATGGTTTGGTTTGTAGATGTAAACGATGTAAGAATATATAAGTACAAATATTTTAAAATATAAATTATCAATTGATAAAATTATATAATTATTTATATTATTGAGATGGGAATGTATATGCTAAAATTAACAGGACGGGCGATCGTAGCGAGTACGTAAACCAGCATTTGAGTAGCAGGGATGGCTCTACGAAAAGCACCCCCTCCACTTACCACTGTACCTTTAGGCACCGTATCCATGAGCTCCGCTCACATCGAGCCGCTTCGGCTCTACTCAGTAGTGGTCAGTGGTGGGGCTGGTTTTCGTAGGCCTCTCGTTTCGCTTCCGCAAACGCTCATTAAGCCTATTCTTGTAGCTTCATAACATAGAATGTAATAACCTTCAAAAAATTCTGATTTTCAGAAATGACTAAGTGACTTAGAAACTACCCTTTCTTCGCTAATGGTCACATATGTTTACATATGATATGTTATGAGTTTATTTTTTCCAGGAGAAAAATATTAGAATTTTTCAATAATGTTAAGATAATTGTAAGAAAAAGGAGGGAAATACAAAGCCGCTAGCTAGCAACAGGCATCCACGCGCAATGATACCATTGATATGGTAGCACCGCAAGTCAAAATTGTGTCACTAGCCACCTGCCAAGCCCTCCGCTTTCTGCCTTTGGAGCTATTAAATAATAAAGAAAATTGTTTTGAACTGGGCGTCTCATCACTTTAACTCAACTTAACCTGCTTTTTCCATAGGACCATCTTATAGATTATGCTATCGTGTTCAAGATTGAAGAGGATGAAACGTAGAATGATATTTTCAGAGTGATTAACTGGAACATTGTGTGGAGCCTTAGTCGCTCTGATGTACGCTTCATTTACACTGAATAGATTTCAATCATAGTCTGAGGAAGGGACGCCGAAATCGCATTCAGCACTAATTTCCTCTCACTCGCGTGATCCTAATTGTTGCGCGATTAACGAGCAGGTAAGTGGCTGCCACCATCATAAGTAGTTGTGAGGGGTCCTGGAGTAAGCGCCCAAGGGGTTTTCCAAAATGAGTACAAAATGGGGTTCTCAGAAAAATGGGTACAAAGGGGGTTCTCACAATGCAATGGAAATCGCTAATGAAATTAACAATGTGGTAAAAAAAGTGCAACGCTATCGAATGTGTTAGAGTCGGGCAAAGCAAATTAAATTAATCAATATCATTTTTAATGACACTTTGCATAGTCACTTTTTGTACAAAGTCAATTATTATGGGCCTACAACCTGCTGAGGCTTTTCAATAAAGAAGCATAGTTTAAACAAAGCAAAAAAATCCGTTTATTATTAATATTTAGAAAAATAAGAGCCACCAAAAATACGAGTGAGAATATAATAAGTGTTGTGACATAAGACGCTATTGTGCGACTGATCGACCGACTCAACAAAAGAATAAAGTTTATTCGGGTCCCATTTATCCCTACTCCCGTATTATTATATCCATTACAGGTATATATGTAAACACTTCTAGAGATTTACAAATAATATAAATTTTAAATATTAAAATTTTTAGCAATATCCAAAAATGGTAATTTACTCTACGTTGCTTGCAGCACATACTATTCTTTACAAAAAAAGATCGCATTAATTACTTGATTTATAAGGTGCCATATTTTTTGTTGAGCGTGTATCGTTCAAATCGGGCGACATTTTACTGCGTTATAATATGGTAATGGAATATGAATAGAAAATTGAATATGTAATAGAGGTAAATTTTCTGCAAAGACTTTTTTTCCAGTTCAAAGATATAATTTTTTGACAACAAAAACTATTCCTTACCAAAAAGTTCAAATTTCTTTGAAAAAGCTATATTTACAACCGGAAATTTCAACTACAGTAAAACAGATTTTAACTAAAAAGTTGCCTTTCTAACAGAAAAAATGGATTTTTATAGAAAAGAAATAAGTTTCATACCAAACAAGTATTAAGGTAGTCGTAGTGCCAAAAATTCGGATATCTGAAAAAAGCGGTTTTCCTTTATTTTAAGAATCAAAATATTATAACTGAGGTCATTTCAAATAACCAAAATTTTTCTAAAAGAAAAATCTTAAAATACACAATAAGAGCAATAATTTTAAACATGTTTTTTTGCAGTTGAATGTTTTCTGCCGTCCTATCTCACTAATTTTTTATAAATGATTAAATTTTGATAAATGGGAGCTTATTTTTTTGTGGAAAATATTCCCTACAACTTCACTGTTTCCAATTTCTCAAATAATGCTTTCAGCCATAAAAAAATTTATCTTCAAAAAATCCAATTGCTAAAAACATGGGTGAATTTAATGTTTTTTTGTGAATTTTAACATTTTTCATAAAAAATGATGTTTTTTATTTTAAATAACGTCATTTATATTATTTTGATTTTTAAAATCGAAGAAAAACTATTTTTTCAGGTATCTGAATTTTGGCTAGGCCGACCTTAATATAATGAGAAAAAAATTTACAATGCTAAATAAGAAGTTCCATTAATTATTTAGCTTACAAATTTTGTTATTTTTTTATTTTCAAGGTAATATAAATATGATTTTGCAGGATTTTTTAGAAATCTCATGCAAATTCTTTTAATGTTTCAGATATATCAAAAAAGTATCTGAAAAATTTATATGAAAGCTATTTCATAAGGCGTTAAAACATATTTAGAAATAATTCTAGCTGTCCTAAAAAATATCTTTCACTCGTAGAAGTTTAAAATTTTTTTTAATTTTTAAAATTATTTTGAAATCTTGCGTTTCAAGTATTGTTAACTTTTTAAATATTCCAAGCACAATAATTTTTCAAAAAAATGTTTAATTTTAATTTTCTCATGAATCTTCACACACTTACTATGACAATCTTGTAACGCTTTCAACCAGCAACGTTTTTCTTCTCTTCACTCTTTTCATATCGTGCGTATTTCAGCTTAAAACTTTTATTTTTTATTGATTTTTCAAGTTTTATAAATGCTATAACTCTGATCGTTCTCTTTTTATTGAAAAAAATCATTAGTTGCATTCTTTGACTTTCTGTTTATTATAAACAATCTTACATAACATTTTTAAATGTAAAAAAATGTCACCAAAATTTTGTATTTTTGTATGAAATGGCTGGTTAACTAACTCGTTATTTTTTTGGACCTAAAAAAGTGTGCCAAAGCTTGATATGATCCGTTTATTTTTCAGCGAGTTATTATGTTTACGGTCTAAAATCTTTAACAATCCAAATACTTTCTCAATCATAAATAATAAGAATTGAAAAAACTGAAAATTAACGCTATGGTTAAGTTTATTTATAAATATAATTATCAAATTTTTCTTCCTAGTGTACAATATATAATTTAGAATTAAAATTAAAATTCCAAAAAAAAAAAATTTCATGAATATTTCCATTTAGTTCCCTGTTTCCTGATTCAAATATCAACTTAAATTTAAAATTTAGATCTACCGCATAAAATTCACATTAAATTTGCATTTGAAAATTTGTTAAAATAAATATTTCCATATAGTGCCACGTTGTCAAATTGCCGTAATAAACATATGCATTACAAAATTATTTTCATCTTATATTTTATTATTAGATATTTATATATTTGACTCTTGAATGAACCATATATGATTTAAAATTATTATTTGCATTTTTAAATATTTTAAATTAATATTTTGATGCAGTGGGACGCGGCCATGAACACTAAGTAGAAATAGGAATATACATCAAGGCGGTAAAATGATTAGTACAAACTAAAGGCGTAATTTAAAGGAACCGCAAATGAGGAAAGCCCGCCAAAGCAACTGGATTTGAATTTAAAATTATTTTATTATACTTTGATATATTTTAGTAAAATTCATAATCTCTGTCTCTAAGTTAATAAAAATATTACGATATTTATTTATAAATATGGATTCCAATATTCGTCTTTCGTATGTGTTTTTTTCTTTAGCTAGAATTTTAATATTTTTGAAATCGAAATTAAAATAATGGTCTAAATTCCAGCAATGTTGTGATAGACCTGTGTTTAAATTTCCTCCTCTGCAACCTGTTTTGTGTTCAGAGACTCTAATTTTTAGTCTTCTCCCTGTTTCACCAATATCAACTTTTTCACAGCAGTTACATTTAATGAGATATACAATACCAGATAAATTATCAGTAGTGCCAGTATCTTTTTGATTAGGTAATTTTTTGTTAAGAGTGTTATTATTTCTGAAAAACATTTATGTTAAATTTCTTTAGTGAATTTCTCAACCAAATTTGAAATTATAGAAGACAGCGGTGAGCCCATAGGACAACCATTTAATTGTTTATAATATTTGCCATTAAAAGAGAAAACCATGTTATTAAAAACAATTCTAGTAATTTCTCTACAACCCAATCCAATGCAAGATCTAATGGTATGTTGTCAAACATTGAAACAACATCCAATGAAATCATTGAATGCGTTGGGGGAACTTTAATCTTTTTTAAAATATCTTTTAAATTTCAGCTATTTTTAACGAAAGATTCTGTGTTTCCTGAAATCGGTTTTAATTCATAAGAAATATATTTGCATGTAGGAGAGCCAATTGTGGATACAATTAACTATTAGCTATTGTGCGTTTTTAATTTATATAAAGTTTGTTCATTAATTAATTTTTTTTCTCGTATCTAATAACTATGTCGTTACATTTTCCTTCTATTGTTGGAACGAGACTAGTTTTAACATTTTTATACGAAAGATCATTGTTTTCTTTTTGAAAATTTTCAACAAGTTTAATAGATTTTTCAAAATTCTTAAAGTTATTGATTCGATTGTGATTTAAGATTAATTGAGTAACAGTTTTTCTGATAATAAGTTTCTGATCTTCATGTTCTACATTTTTTATACAATTTTATATATTTCCAAACATGTTATTACCAGATAATTTACTAATATTAAAAGGTAAACAAAATTTTTCATTCAGTGCTAAGGTTTACGCTACCTCATCAGAGATTTCAACATTTGAAATGTATTTTAAATATTTTTTTAATTAGAAATCTCCGTATTGATTTCTTTGAACTAGAAACCTGTTTTTTAATAAATTAAACTCATTACTACATTCCTATCTCTTTTTATATTTGAGATTATTTAAACCTAATTCTTGTGATTCAAACAACTTTATTGTCGATCCATCATTTATAAATCTTTGTATTCGATGTGTTAGATAATTTGAGAAACTACCAATTTTTTAAATGTCTTTTACTTTTTTATCAATTGCTATTTTTAAAATTTTATTTTGGAAATTTGCTGTTGCTTTGTGTAACTTAGAAATTAAATTATAATTTAAATTATGTAAATTAAATTTGTTAATTCAATCTTGTATGTGTGCCAAAACTAAGGCATGTTTTCTGTATTCTATTAAGAAAGTACATTGTTTCTTAAGAATAACCAATCTTTTATTGGTGTTTATTCAATTTCCGATGTGTTTCCTCGTGGTGTCACCGCAATTCTCAGAGATGTAAGCCAAATATCCCAAAGTGTCCAGAACGTTACTGATTACAGATTAACAATCCAAGGAATTTATGAAAGTTGATGTTACTGAAATTGATATCATCATGGCTTCGATAAGAGTGCGATTTTAAATTTATGATCTTATTTTTTTTAATACGTATAATATTAATGCGAATAGAAGGCTACAAAAATATTTAATTCATGAAACAACCATAGGAACTAAATTTTGTTGCAGGGTGTGATCTCATACTTGCGTCCATTCGGATATTCGTTATAATACAAGTGTACTTTATGAACATAATTGCGCATTGATTAATACCTAGGATTTGTCTAGGCTGTACAGTGGAAAAAGTGGTCAAGGTTAGACAGTTAGGCTTAGACAGGGAAAGAATAAAAGAATTTAAATGAATAGATGATGGACTTTAATCAGGCACTGCAATACATAGCTGAAAATTTTACTGACTGCAAGTGGCTGAAAGCGTGGCAATGATGAATGTGAGTGGTCTGATCGTAGCGCGTACCTATCACTGACAAACTGCCGCCTCGTGGTTCAGTGGAAAATGCAGTACTGGTCAGACACTTACTCTTCGTTTACGATCTTTGGGAATCACATTGACAGTATATATTCAAAGTCTATTGTTACATTTAATTATGCAATGACAAATTGAGCTATCGTAGACCGAATGATGTTAATTATAATTTCAGAATCATGTATGATTAAAAAATTTATGTTAAAATAAAATTTTGGAAATACGTTGTAGCTTGCTTTTCTGTTTAATTTGGTTGAAGTTGTTATTTTAATTTTTCTCAGAAATTATTTAGGTTGTTATGAATGAATCTATTGTAGGAGTTCCATTCACGAGTTATCAATCCGTTAAAGAGAGATCCTCACAATGGTTTCGAACTTGTTTTAGG
The DNA here is from genome assembly GCA_010014905.2 of Druon quercuslanigerum. Classification (NCBI taxonomy): domain Eukaryota; kingdom Metazoa; phylum Arthropoda; class Insecta; order Hymenoptera; family Cynipidae; genus Druon; species Druon quercuslanigerum. Next base: position 1,683 of record JAAAKG020213768.1, on the reverse strand, counting down.
ATAAAAGGCAATTAGAGATTGCAAGGTATTGCTACTTTTCTTTTTTAATCTGTAGTTTTTACTCGAATTAAAATGCGTTTGTCAATAATTTTGCAGAAATTTGATATTTATAAACCTTGTAAACCTATTCCTCAGCTAAAGTTGGTTACTAAATTTAAGTCAAAGAAAGAAAGGTCCAAATTGAGAAAAAAGATCTGAAAAATATAAATTATTTGAATTATTTGATAAAAATAATTTATTTAATGCTTTTTATGATATTGTTCGCTTAGTTATTATTAACTGATTAATTTTTGCACAATATTAAATTACAGAAAAACTAAAGTTTAATATTGTTTATCTAAGAAAATAAATTTGAAATTTTCTTTTCATAATTTCAAAGATGTTTGCGATGTTTTAAAGTAATTATCTAAATTCCATCTTCAAAATTATATGTTACATGTTTCATGTAATGATTTTAAAAGATTATTGATAATTCAAATTTTTAGCCTTATATAGAGTTTATGTACCGTAATTAAATACTGTTATTATTTCTATATTTATATACGTCTTTTATTTAAAATATCTACATTACAATCATTTTTTCTAATGTTATCGAATTTTGAAAATGAGTATCTGAATTCAATATACAAAATTACATGTTCATATATTTTAATGAAAATAATTATTAAATGATTTTTATTCTCTTTTCTTAATAATTTCTTATTAACAGTTTCTGCTAAAGTTTATATTTTCTAGAATTAGTTAAAATCTTATCATTAATTAAAGTTAAAAAAAGACAAGTTTAAATTATGGAAATATTAAAAATGAAAATTATTTAAATATTTTAATGAAAATAATGTTTTAAATCTTAAAATTACTTGAATTTTTAATCCAAACAATGATTTAATGCTTTTTTTTTTGTCAAGAAATGATTGAATATTTATTAAGTAATTATGTTAAAATTTCAATTTTCTGGAGTTATTTCAAAAGAAATAAAGATATTTAGAAATTAAAATTGATTTTTCGACAACAATATTGACTTACATAATGATTTCACTTAAGAATTCCTAAATTAAGTAGTAAATAATTACAATTTTTTTAAAATTAGTTTTAAAGGTCAACTCAAATAGGAAATTCCTAGAGCATTTTAAAGAATTTCAAGCCTTTATTGTTTAAACTATACATATATTTTTGCAACAACATTCTAGAGTGAAATAAGGATATACTTTTTTAAATTACAGAATTGCTATTTAGTTGAAAATTAATCTCTTTTGGTTGAGGATATAAAGTAATTTAATCAAAATTCATATTTTTTGGTTGACGTCAACTATTTATTGCATGAAATTTAAAAAAATTTTGGTTTGAAGTATAAAATATTACGTTTATCGTTGATAATTTATAAATTTTTGTTGAAAATTCCTTTAAAAATGCAAATATTTGTTTGCAAATTCTTTTACTTAATTAAAAACTTATCTACTTTGGTACAAAATTCATCTTATTGATTAAAAATTAGTTTTTTATTATTTAGATTTCATCTTTTAAGCTAAAAATGTAACTTTCATTTTTGGTTGAAAATTTAACCTTTTTATAGAAGTTGAATCTTAGTTGAAAATTATACTATTTTGCTGATAGTTTACTTACAGTTCATAGATAATTAAGTTTTTCACTCAAAATTCAATTATTCTATTTTTAGATTAAATATTA
>JAAAKG020213757.1:0-22312 GCA_010014905.2 Druon quercuslanigerum | reverse complement strand
TCGATTATCCCTGAATTCGTATATTTTATTTCAATTATGGATATGCGATAAAAGAAATATTAATACCAAAAGTCTCTGCGTGTATAAAGAATTCTCTGTAACGAAAGATATCTATCAAAAGTGAGTTCTGCTTCTATACATAAAAGCAAACTTTCGCTCTGACGTTCCACCTTGTGCATTTAAACTTAATGAACTCATGAAAATGTCGCACGCATTCAGCAAAAATCGATATTCGTAGATAGTATCATGCGATAGTTTATGTCGCATGTTACACTTGGGAAGAAACGAATATAGGGAGAATTGTACTTCCGCTTTTCGCGCTCTAGGGGCACGTAACTGGTCTACGGAATCTATTCCCGCTACTGTATTCATGTGTATGCTTCAGGGACCACCGTTTTCAATTTCCCTTATAACAATCCCAAACCAAACCATGCTCGTTTTCAAAACCAATTTATTCCAACGTGCGTAAAAGCTCACTGCGGGCAGTACTAGCCAATCTTGAGAAACTAGTACGCAATTTTGATGAGGCACTGTCCATAAAGTACGTTTCCAGTTTAAGGAGGGGGGCGTTACGCAAAAAGGTTGATAACAAGGGGTGGTTGGAGAATAGTGAGTGGGACAGAGGAAGTAACTCTACGGGGAGAATCCCATTTCATCGCCGTCTACCTGGTCGAGTTACCCTCTCCACTCGGCTTCCCCTTACGTCGCTCAGTGAGTCAAAGCGCTCTGCCAAGCCTTGCCAGCGGGGGGGTCTTTAGTCCTAATGAGAAATAAAATACCAAACCTAAAGTTTTTTAAAATTTTTAACTCAGCAAATTAAAAATATTATATTTAGAATCGACGCCCTTCAGCGATTCCAACGATATGTCGCTTGCAATCACAAGATGAAAATTAGAATAAGTCAATAATTAATTGTAAATAATGGCAAATTCATGCTCTACCTTGGATGCCTGCGGAGTCTGCTGCAAGCGATAATATGAGGATACCGATTTAACCGATTCATATAAATATATATCAATGATTATAGTTTATTATTCAATTCAATATTAATTCAACAGTTGAATTGTTAAGAGACGATTTTTATACAATTAAACTTTTGCATTTTCAACTGCACTACCAAAAATTCCATGATGCTAACCCATGTCAAAACATAAACTAAAATTAGCCTCAATTTATTCTAATTTTCATCTTTTGATTGCAAACGACATATCGTTAGAATCGCTGAGGGGCGTAGATTCCAAATATAGTATTTTTAATTTGCTGAGTTTAAAATTTAAAAAATTTAAGTTTGGTATTTTATTTCTCATTAGGACTAAAGACCCCCCCGCTGGCAAGGCTTGGCAGAGCGCTCTGACTCACTGAGCGACGTAAGGGGAAGCCGAGTGGAGAGGCTAACTCGAACAGGTAGACGGCGATGAAATGGGCACTGCTCACTCTACGAATTTATATAACATTTAGTACGTCTTCTGATGATGTACAAAGTTTTTGAAAAAAGCCCTGATGTGGTAGAGTTTGATACTCATTTTATAAGTTTCAAAATCACTTTCATAATTCAGACTTCACACCCTTTCCCCTATTCCTCTCTTTTCTCATTTTTAAAATAATTCTTCATTTACCTCCTGTTTTCAAGAAACTTTTCTTTTATCGCTTTTCGCTTAAATGCGAAATGAATTAAAAGAAAGTTAAAATAATCTTTTTTTAATTTATCTTTTTTGTTGCATATTTAACTATTCCATTTGTAGAAAATTATTCTTATTTGCTAAAAAGTCGTATTTTGGGTTAAATATTAAACTCGTATGTTTAAAGTCCATTTCTTTTGAGGCTCCTTCTTTAAGTTGAAATTAATTCTCTTTGGTTGAAAGTTTGAAATGGACATGTTTAATAGACAATTTATCATAAAAATAGATTATTTTTTACCAAACTGGTTCATTTTTAATCGAAAAGAATGAATGTTTAACTAGAAATGATCATTTTTCTATTAACCATGTCCATCTGAAACCAAAAACGGAATAATCAAATGTGTAGTCCAAAACAATGGTTAAAACAAAAAAGTCTAGAAAATATTTAATTTTTTAACCCAAGAGGGGTCCGTAACATGTCTCAAGCGGCAAGTCTCTCTGCGGCAAGTCACACCTGCGGCATCTCTACCTAGCGGCTTCTCTCACCAGTGGAAAGGGATTCGAACAATATCATTTCTGTGGCCAGTCATAGGGGTGCCTTCCCGCCCCCACAAGACGTTGGAAAAGTGGTAGAGGAGTACCCTTACATTAATCCTGTGACATGCCGCGTATGAGACAAGCTGCAGATGTGACATGCCGCAAGTGTGACATGCCGCAGAAGTGACATGATTCAGGCGTGACATGCTGCACATGTGACATACCTCAGGCGAGACTTACCGCAGAGAGACTTCCCTCACATCACATGACATGCCCCCTTTTGTTTAAGCATTCCACTATTTTAGTGAAAATCCATCTATTTTTGTTGAATTCAAATTCATATTTTTTCGGTTGTAAAACTATTTAATTGGTCCAAAGTGCTTTTGGAACTTTCTGCTTCAAAATTCAACAATTGTGTAAAATATGAAGTTATTTAATTTAAAATAATTTATATTATTGAAAATTTATATTTATGGTTGAAAAGTCTTCTATTATCTTTTTGTTTCAAAATTAATCACGTTTAGTTAAAAATTCTACTATTCGATGGAAAATTTGATTATTTTGACAAAAATTCAACTAATTCGTCGAAAGGGAATTATTAAAAAAATGATTTATCTATTTTGAATATGTAACTATTCCAATTTCAGAAAATTAATCTTTTTGGATAAAAAGTCATGTTTTGGATTGAATATTTAACTCTTTAGTTGGCAATTGTTTTTTGTTTAATTTTTCTCTTTGGTCAAAAATTCTATTACTTTCTTGGTAATTATTTTTTTTACATTTAAAAACTTAAATATTCTATTTTTCGTTTTAAATTGTCATTTTTAATACAAAAATTAACAATTTCTAGTTGAAAATTCAACTACTTGTTGGGAAATTCATGTATTTTGTTTAAAATTTGTCTTTTTTGGTTGATTTTGATTGCTTTTTATTTAGGAATGAAAAATGTTTTTTTATTGGAATATCATCCATGCCATATCTTGTTGGCAAATTATATTTTTGGTTGATAAATCAATTACTTGGTATAAAATTGAACTAATTTTTTTTGTTTGTTTTAAATTCATTATTATAGTAGAAAACTCATATTTTTGGTTTTAAAATTGCAGAGTTTTGTAAAAAATTTTTTAAATTTCGACTAACTTACACTGATTTTAAAGCTTTCGAAATGTTAACAAGCCTTTCAAAGGTTTTTAAGGGTTTCCAAATATTTTAAATAATTTTAAATGATTTTATCGGCTTTCATGAGATTTATAAATATTTTTACACATTTTAAGGAATTCCAAAAATTTTTTAAGGAATTTAGAAGATTTTTAATTATTTCCAAATATTTCAGGGAATTTTTAGGGATTATTTAAAGAGACTTAAGAAATTTCAAGATTTTTTAAAGAATCTTATAGGATTTCCAATGATTTCAAAATATTTATAGTGAGCTTTAAAAAATAAATTAAATTAAGTTTGAGGGGACTAATATCGGTTTTAAAGGGATTTGAGAGGATTTTTATGTTTTTAAATCATGTCAGGAGATTTTGAAAAGTTTTGTAAGATTTCTAAATATTTCAAGGGATTTCTAGTGAACTTTTGAAGATGTATAAATGAAAAATTAAATTTGAAGGTATTTATAGCAATTCTGACAGTGGAAGAAATTTTAAAGGAATTTTAAAAAATTTCAGAAGGCTTAAGGATTTTCATCAATCTTCAAGTATTTGAAGGAATTTCAATAATTTCCGGGCATTTTGAGGGGTTCTAAAGAATATAAAGATATATGAAAAATGTCAAAGGATTTCAAACAATTTTTTATATAGTTTTGTCTAGAGTTAGCTAAAACTAATTATAATTAAATCATCGAGGAGAATTTTTGAAAAGGCAGGAATTTTTTCAAAAATAAAAGTGGTGAGATTTCATACATTATGAAATTTTAAAATTCAGAAGCGTTCAATTTTGGCGACTTTAATTTGCAGTTCAGTTTTGATTTCTCTGAACCAAACAATCTTCAGATTTAGGCGAGGGGTTAACAACTCGACTGAAAAGTGTACACCTACTTCTGACTTCAAGATAATTCAAGATAATTCAGGAAATTTAAGAGACTTCAAGATATTTCAAATACTTCAGGATACTTCATATCCTTCAAGATACTTCACATACTTCAGGATATGTCACGTACTTCTGGATACTTCAAGATATTTCAAAGTAATTCAGAATATTTCCATGTACTTCAGGATTATTCACATACTTTAGGTTATTTCACGTACTTCAAGATACTTCAGAATAATTCAATGTACTCCAAGATAATTCACATTCTTTAAGATAATTCACATACTTCGGGATATTTCACGTACTTTAAGATACTTCAAGATATTTCAAATACTTTAGGATACTTCAGAATATTTCAAGATAATTCGAGATATTTCAAGGTACTTCAGGATAATTCACATACTTCGGGATATTTCACGTACTTCAAGATACTTTAAGATATTTCAAATACTTCAGGATACTTCAGAATATTTCAAGGTACTTCAAGATATTTCAAGGTACTTCAGAATATTTCAAGGAACTTCAAGATATTTCAAGGTACTTGAGTATAATTCACATACTTCAGGTTATTTAACGTACTTTAAGGTACATCAGAATAACTCAATGTACTTTAGAATAATTCACATACTTCAGGATATTTCACGTACTTCCAGATTCTTAAAGATATTTCAAATACTTCAGGATACTTCATAATATTTCAAGATAATTCATGATATTTCAAGGTACTTCAGAATAATTCAATGTACTTCAGGATAATTCAATGTACTTCAACATACTTTCTATACTTCAAGATAATTCACGCACTTCAAGATATTTCAAAGTACTGCAGAATAATTCACATACTTCAAGATACTTCACATACTTCAGGATATTTCACGATATTTTAGAATATTTCAAGATAATTCAATATATTTCAAGGTACTTCAGAATATTTCAAGGAACTTCAAGATATTTCAAGGTACTTTAGTATAATTCACATACTTCAGGATATTTCACGTACTTTAAGATACATCAAGATATTTTAAATACTTCAGGATACTTCAGAATATTTCAAGATAATTCAAGAAATTTCAAGGTACATAAGAATAACTCAATGTACTTCAGGATAATTTACATACTTCAAGATACTTCACATACTTCAGGATATTTCACGTACTTCAGGATACTTCCAGATATTTCAAAGTAATTCAAAATATTTCCATGTACTTCAGGATTATTCACATACTTCGGGATATTTCACGTACTTCAAGATACTTCAAGATATTTCAAATACTTCAGGATACTTTAGAATATTTCAAGGCACTTCAAGATATTTCAATGTACTTCAGTATAGTTCACATACTTCAGAATATTTCACGTACTTTAAGATACATCAAGATATTTTAAATGCTTCAGGATACTTCAGAATATTTCAAGGTGCTTCAAGATATTTCAAGGTACTTCAGTGTAATTCACATACTTCAGTATATTTCAAGTACTTCAAGATACTTCAAGATATTTCAAATACTTTAGGATACTTCAGAATATTTCAAGATAATTCAAGACATTTCAAGGTACATCAGAATAATGCAATGTACTTCAGGATAATTCACATACTTTAAGATACTTCACATACTTCAGGATATTCCATGTACTTCAGGACACTTCAAGATATTTCACAGACTTCAGGATACTTCAGAATATTTCAAGATAATTCAAGATATTTCAAGGTACTTCAGAATAATTCAATGTACTTCAGCATAATTCACATATTTCAAGATACTTCACATACTTTAGGATATTTCACGTACTTAAAGATATTTCAAATACTCCTGGATACTTCAGGATATTTAAAGGTACTTCAGAATAATGCAATGTACCCCAGTATAATTCACATACTTCAGGATATTTCACGTATTTTAAGATACATCATGATATTTTAAATACTTCAGGATACTTGAGAATATTTCAAGATAATTCAAGATATTTCAAAGTGCATCAGAATAATTCAATGTACTTCAGGATAATTCAATGTACTTCAGGATAATTCACATACTTCAAGATACTTCACATACTTCAAGATACTTTACATACTTCGGGATATTCCACGTACTTCAAGATACTTCAAGATATTTCAAATACTTTAGGATACTTTAGAATATTTCAAGGTACTTCAAGATATTTCAAGGTACATCAGAATAATTCAATGTACTTTAAGATAATTTACATATTTCAAGATACTTCACATACTTCGGGATATTTAACGTACATCAGGATATTTCAGAATATTTCAAGGTACTTCAAGATATTTCAAGGTACATCAGAATAATTCAATGTACTTCAGTATAATTCACATACTTCAGGATATTTCACGTTTATTAAGATACTTTACATACTTCAGGATATTTCACGTACTTCAATATACTTTAAGATATGTTAAAGACGTCAGGATACTTCAGAATATTTCAAGATAATTCAAGATATTTCAAGATAATTCAAGATATTTCAAGGTACTTTAGAATAATTCAAGTTACTTTAGAATAATTCAAATGTACTTTAAGATACTTCACATACTTCAGGATATTTCACGTACATCAGGATACTTTAAGATATTTTAAAATACTTTAGAATAATTCACATACTTCAAGATATTTCACGTACTTCATGATGCTTTAGGATAATTCAGCACAAGTGTACACCATACTTCACGAGTTGTCAACCCCTCGGATTTAGGAGTTCGAACTTTTGAATTTCAATGACCGGGAACAATGTTTGTGAATTGAGAAATGAATGGAAACTTTTTCTGGGATTAAAAGTGACCACCTTACCTAAAGATGATTCAAAAAGATTCTAAGAATTTTAATTACTTATAGAGACGAGTTTCATGGCCTAGAACATTTTTTCATTATATACAATATCTCCTAATTTCAACAGTTGAGATGAATTCTGATGCATGGAAGTTAAGTGCTTCTTAGGAAAGTGAAGTTACTGTATTGAAAAAGCTGCAGAAAATGCTGACTTGAGAGTCAAGTTAGATTTCGCTCATGTTCTTCCAATCGAGTTTACCCACAATTTCAATCTTCCTTCTTTTTCACTTTAAATCTAGTCCAATTTTCCTCATACTTATTGGAACCGCATCACTGTTTATCCAATCACGTTCAAATTTCGATCCTTCGTTTAACCTTATCATATTTCCTCTTCATAGCCACTTTATTGCAACGGTTCGTTTCTCTATGTCCCTCTGACCTAATTCCTTTCAATCCGATCTCACGTACAGTTTCTTCTTGCCGATACCTTTTGATTAGCAATTTTGTATCAATAATTTTATTTCCAAGACGGTATCTATGAAAACTGACTTCAAAGATTTCGATCTGATTAAAAAATTGTAGAGATTTATTAGAAATAAAATTACTAATAATGATTCTATAGGGGAAATCAGTGCGAGGTGAATACCAGTGCAAACTGCATAATGCGAGAAAGTAAGTGGGGTTTTAAGCAACAGTTATGTAGTCTTTTTTATGAGTAACATTATGTCCTCCCCTGCTCTCACTAAATTCACCTTATTTCACCTTTCGCCCCACCTTCCCCAACTTCTCCACTCAGCTATTACTTCTCCCTCCTCTAGTTACCCTAATTCCTAATGGTTTTCTCTACTTTTGCTTTCCTCATTATCCATCACTTCCTCTAGTAACCCTGCCCTAGTTTCTTCTATTTTCCACCACTTCACCTACTACTCCACCAAGATTTGCCACCAATTCCCCTACTTCCTCTCCACTTATTTTCCATTACTACCTCTACTTTACATATCCTTTTTTCCCCTCATATTTTCTACTCTCCTTCCCTCACTTGCCATACTTTCCCTACCCTCATTTCCCATCACTTCCCCTACATTCTCACCTAACTTCCACCACTTTACCTACAACTCCACCATGATTTGCCACCACTTCCCCTACTTCCTCTCCACTCATTTTCCATCACACACCCTACTTTACATTCCCTTATTTTCCCTTATATTTTCTACTCTCCTTCCCTCATTTGCCAAACTTTCCCTACCCTTATGTCCTATCACTTCCCCTACTTTCTCCCTTAACTTCCACTCACTTCACCTAATTTTCCTACACTCTTTTTTCCTCACTTCGTCTCCTTCGAAAAAAGTAAAGCGGATGGACGAACAGCTGACCGGCACTATTAGGGTTTCTGCCAAAGGCTGCGAAACCCTAAAAACCATTTTTTTTAAAGCAGCCTTTGCCCAACTATGTGCTATTTTTTACTTCAAAAATTTGTTCGCAGATGACGATGAAATTTTTATTCACTGAATTTTCACTATTCATTCACAGCAATTTAAACAAAGTTTTTTAAACGAATTAAAAAATAGATACATATTTAGTACAGGAAAGTCTGTGATACCTTATTTTTTATATTAACTAACATTATCAATCAAGCGCTACAAATAGGTGTAGTTTTTCAATTTAAAAAAGAAAATAATCTCTACTACAAAATAAATATTTGGAATAACTATTTATTCTTTTAGTTTATTTAAAAGATTTTCGAAAGTTTCAGATACAAAAAATCAAAATTATAACCATTTAAAACATCAATATTCTAGTTTTTAAACAAAAACAGCTGTTTTCAACTGAAAAGACGAATTTTAAAAAAAGTAGTTGAATTGCAACTAAAAAAGATTACTTTAGACAAGAAGGAAGAAAAATACAACCAAATTGTGATTTGCGTGAAAAACTAATTTTTAATACAAAATAAGAATTTTGAATGAATATTTATTTTTGGAGCTTATTTATCAATTTTGTAAATTTTATCTATCTTAAGAAAATTCGAGTCGATTTTTGAAGATTTCAGATATGTCGAAAAATTCCAGAAAATTGTTAAGATGGTTTTTTTATTTCACATGATTCTAGAAAATGTTAGAAAATATGTATGTCAATTTAAAAGATACTTAGGGCTTGTAGAAGCTTAAAAAATTAAAATATGTATAAACAAATACCTTTGAACCTCCTCGATTATTTTTTGTCAATTTTTAAATTTTTTTAAAATCTTTTTTAATAATCTTTTCAGAATAATGTTTTAACATAGAAACTCATTTTTAAAATTTCGAAGGAAGTTTTCCAAAACAATTTTTTTATCTCTTAAAACCTTTCAGAGCTCTTAAAAAGCTTCTAAAAATATGTTTATATCATAAATATAAATTAATTAATAAATTAATTTTGTTGAACTTCCAAAAATATTTTAAAATGATCGGAAGTTTTCCTGCTATTTAAAAAAAACTCTTTCATATTATAAGAAATTGTTCTGAAATCTTTCAAATGGTCTGTTGCAATTTTTCGATATTCAAAGACATCTTTTAAAATCTTTTTAATTTTTCTTTAGAAATAAATTTCCAAAATTAAAAATAATTTTCAGTTTTCCCAGGAATCTTAAAACAAAATTTTTAATCTTCAAATCTTTTAAAATTCTTAAAAAGCTTCTGCATTTTTTCGATATTTTCAAAAATATACGTATTGAAATTATAATTGAAATTATTGAAATTATTGAATTGAAATTATAATTTTTGAAATATTTTGAAATATTTTAGAATTTTATTAAATAATAACTTAAAATTATTTTTTTTTAATAAAAAGATATTTTTAATTTTCCCAGGGATTTTATTTTAAAAAATTTATTCTCTTTAAACCTTTCAAAATTTTTAAAAAGCTTTAAAATTTGTTGTATTAAATCCTAAAAAATCCTCTTTTTAAATTCTTGGAAATCTTGTTAAGTTAAAAATTATTTTTTAATCGTTTTTAAACTGTTAAATACTTGTTAAAACTTTTTCGAAATTTTAGGAAATTATTCCAAATATTCTGACACCTTTTTTGATTTTCTCTTAAACATCATTTCTTAAAACAAACAATTACTTCATTTTTTTTTAAATTAGAAATTGTTGTCAATAAGGTAAGTAATATTTTCTGAAAATTGTATAGTTTATAAAAAAATCGAGAATAATTTGACCTCTAAACCTTTTTTTCATATGAAATAAAATTAGAGGGGCGCTTAACATCGTTATGAATAATTTTCTTTAAAATGATATAAAAACCGCCTTAGCATCCTCCATATATATATATTTATTTATTTATTTATTTAGGCTTCCTATTCTATATAGAAAGAAAGTAAACATTATTAAAGAAAGAAATGATTAAAACGTCATGAATATTAAAAAAATCAATAATGGTAATTATACCCTGAATTATTAGACACATTTCAATCCTTAAAGTAACCCTGACATTGCAATAAATCACCGTTATACTTTATTTCTCTTTACTTGACGTACACACTAAATGTGGGGCGTTGTGGGCGATAATTCAAGCGCTGATGATAGAAAAGATAGTATTAAACTTCTTACATATCTAGAAAAATTTTCCCATGCAATTTATCGCAATTTACTTAACTCACTCCACCTATAAATCCAGAAAAAAATTCCTTTCATGTTTTATCCGAAAAACTTAATTCAATCGGCTCGAATTTCGAAGATGTGAAAAAGGTAATTGCTATTCATACCTTAATAATTCAATGGGGATTATGGGATATTTGAATATACTATAAAGCATCACTTGATACTGGATTTAATTTTCAATAAAAAACAAAACAAAATTTTAAACAAAATAGTTACATGTTCAAACAAAGAAATACATTTTTTTAACTTAAATGATGAATCCTCAATTAGAAACATTAAATCAAGGGTAAACAAATTAATTTTCAATTTTAACAGAGAAATTCAGCTTTCAATTACATACTTGAATTTTTTAACTATAAAGATTAATCTACTACCAAATAAGATGAATTTACAATGGAATACATGAATATTTAACCCAATTGAAATTAAAACAGATCTATTTCCAACAATGTAGTTGAACTTTTTAATACAAGAGATTCAATCTAAAATAAAATAGTTAAATTTTCAGTTAAAGAAAAAAAGTTTTAATGAAAAAAAATATTTTTATTAAATAGTTCGAAATTTAACTGAATAGTTAAATTACAAACTGAAAAAAAATGATTTTGAATGATTTAATTGAGTTGTCTACTGAAAACTATAAATTTTCAACAAATAGAATAATTTTTAGCAAAGGTGTTCATCTTGCAACTAAGCATTTAAATTTGCAACAAAAAAGATGAATTTTCTACTAAAAAAAAAACAAACAAATTTCCTATAAAATATATGAGTTTTTAGCAAAATTTAAATGAAAGCAGCTAAATTTTCAACGTTGAAGTTAAATTTTCTACTAAAAAAGGTACATGTTAAATCAAAAATGGAATAGTTAATTTTTTGGTTAAAAAAAAGTTTCAACGAAAAAGAGACAAGTTTCTAGGATATTGTTTAATTTTTGAACAAAGAGATTAATTTTCAATAAAAAATGTATTTTTAATAAATAAGTTGAATGCTCATGCAAAAAGATAAATTCTCGAATAAGAAGATTAATTTTCTACCAAATAGACACGAATTTCCAAGAAAATGTGTAAATCTTTTAATCTCTTTTGATCAAAATAAATCATCGTAAAAGCATTTTATGTATAATGTTGAAATTAGAAAACAAATTTTCGAAACAATAGTTAAAAAGTTAAGGAATAAATGAAATTTCATAATTAAATTTTCTAACAAATATTACAATTTTTATACAAAAAAGATAATTTTTTGAACAAATATTCCAATTTTCAACCGAAAAAGATTATTTTTGTGCCATATATTTAAATTTTCTCTTAAAAAAGATACATTTTCTATCGAAAATTGAATTTTTGAATTTTTAGTACAAAAATGAATCTTTGACAACAAGAAAAATAATTGATGAAATGATAATAATAATTGATTTTTAACCAAATAGATGAATTTTTAACGAGAACGATACATTTTTTAACAAAAAATACATTTTTTTAACAAAAAATTTCAACTTTCAAAAAAAAAATATTAGCAGATTAAAAAAATGAATTTAAAAAATCAGCTGAATCTAAACAAACAAGACGAACTTTTCAAAAAAGAATTGAATGCTTAACCAAGAAAGATTCTTCAATCATGAAAATACAAAATTTCAATGAATGTGTTACATTTTCAAGTTAAAAAGTGATATTGCTTAGAAAACAAATGAATTTTTATACCGCGATGATGAATTTTGAAAAAAAGTTCATTTTTAATGAGATAGTTAAATTATCCACCAAAAAGATATTACAAAACAGCTAAATTTTTAAATCAAAATTGTGGAATTTTCAAAAAAATAATAACATTTCTAACAAAAACAGATGAATTCTCTAAAAAATATATGATATTACAATATTTTAATGAATACATCTAATATAGAATATTAAATATTGACATTTGGCAATGCATTTTTTTCTTCTTTTTAAATGTATTTTTATAGATTAACTTAGTTATGAATTTTATAAATCTCTAATGATATGGAATTTAAATTTTTTTAATCAAAAAGTGCTTCTTTTTTGTAGGAGAAAAATTGCAATAAATTATGCAGATCTTTAAAAATTCCAATTTTCCTATATTAGACAAAGACTATCTATGGCCCTTGAAGGGATTTAATTTTTAACTTTATAAAGTTTTTCATCAGATTTTCAGATATTTTAGCTTTGATTTCAGAACACTATGAAGCGTCACTTGGTACTCGAATTCCATTAATAATCTAAATAATTTATTCCTCTTTGAAATTAAAAATATCCAATGACGACTCGAAGCAATGATGCAGTCTTTAAATTTACACAAATGTTGATTGAAATAATAAAACAGTTTCCCGGGAGGAAACATTTATATGTCTACTGAAAATGAGGGCAGCCGGTTTCGAGATTGATTATCCAGCACAGGTGCAACAAGTATACAATTTCACGCGTAAATGAATACAGCAAGGTTGATTAAGACTTCTTAATATTCTTGATCCGAGCAGCATTTTGAATCACTAAAGTATTAAAGCACTTTTTAGAATTTTTTGTTTATTTTATCAGAGTAATTTTAAATTTCCGAATATTAGTTTTATGTACATATTAGTTGTTGTATTGACCTATGACCTATGACGTTTCATCTCTGGCCTATAACCTTTTTCCTATGACCTTTTCACCCCTGACCTTTCCTCTTTCACATCTGATCAATGAACTCTCAACCATGACCACTCAATGTTCTTCTCTTACCTTTCAGGTCTCTCTTTTTCTGTGATATTCAATTTTTTAATCTCCTTTTAACTTTATTAGTACTTTTAACTATAATAGTTATCTAAATATATTTTTAATTTCAAAAAAGAATTTTTAGAAAAGGGGTTAAACTTTCAGCAAGTATGTAAAATTTAAAAAAAAATCATTTTTAAGCAAGCAGATGAATTTCCTAACGAAAAAGGCAAATGCTCAAGAAAATGCATGGATTTTCTATCAAATAATTGAATTTCCAGATTATAAAAAGAAAATTAAAGGAAAAATTAATACAAATTCATACGAAAAATACACAACACATAATTGTTGCCTAGAAAAAACGAAGTTTCAACAAAATAGTTACATTTTTAAACAGAGAAATGTATATTCAGCAAAAGAGATTAATATTCAACGAAAATGGTGAATTATGAAAAAAAAGTTTTCAACAAAAAGTATACTAGTAGATTTTTAACCAAAAACACTAAAGACTTAAATAAAATAAAGAGTTTAATTTTTGAACAGGAAAGATTAATTTTTAACAAAATAGTTGAATTTGCAAATAAATAATCAAATTTTCAACTAAATAGTAGAATTTTAAACCTAGATAGATAAATTCTAAACCGAAAATGTCATAGAAAACTTTCCAATTAAAAAGAATTAATTTTGAACCAAAAAGGATACATTTTCAAACAAATAATTAAATTTTTAACCAAGAAGTAGATTTTTTACCGAAAGATATGAATTCTTGAACATAAATATAATAATATATTTAAAAAAGACGACTTTTCTACCAAAGATGAATTTTCAATTCAAAAGGATAACTCTTGAATCTTCATTAAAAAAAAGAATAAAGAAAGAAAAGATAAATTTTCATTAAAAATACTACTTTATACTCATAATTAAATATTTAGATCTATTTTTCAAACAATTTATTATTGACTTTAGCCACTTTCTCTTAAAATATAGTTAAAAAGTCGCGGTTTATTCAAGAATTTTCCGCTTTTTGTCCAGTTTTTAATTAGAGTGAGGTAAATAATTAATTAAAATTAACAAAATTAATTTTTAAGACAATTTATTTTTATTACTAATAATATTCAATTGGAATAGAGCCAAAAATTTGCGGTTTTTTCATAAATTTTTAACTATTTGTCTAATTTTCCTTTAAAGATTTATAATAATTAACTCAATTTAGCCAAAATAATTATTTAAACAAATTATTATTGTTTATGGGTATTTTTTTAGATAAGAGCTTAAAAGTTCCGTTTTTTTTTCTAAAATCTTAAACCTCTTTTTTTTATTTCCGTTTTGCGAATATAATTTTATGAAATACTGAAATACTATTTTTATTGATTTTTTTTTAATTTGTAAATTTAATTATTTGATTAAAAATTCATGCATTTTCTTGAACACTTCCCCTTTTCGTAAGGAAATTAATCTGCTTGCTTCAAAATGCATATTTTTTGCCTAAATTTTAACTACTTGCTGAAAGTTGAACCCCTTTCCTAAAAATTCTTTTTTGAAATTCAAAATATATTTAGATAAGAATTTGACAATTTAACAATTTAATTGAATTCACTGACTGCAGTAGGTCAACTGGTCCTGTGAGATGTGATTTTCACTTATTTTCATTTTATTAATTATTTAAATTTTTATTTATGTATACAAAATTATACAATATTATATACAATATTAATTTATTATTATTTCATTTTAATTAATTATTTGTTGGAGGTCTCTTTAGTTATTATATATGTGTATTATCATCAACGATACGTGTTTTTTTCAGTGTTAGAGGGGGGTAGGGGTTAATATTAAAATATTTGCAATTCCAAATGTTACCTTTACGCTAGCAATAAACTTTTTGTTGTAATTCAAAACAAAACTTTTACAATTCATTTAAAGTCCTAGTCCTCCCGCCTATTTCTAATTACTACATTCTGTGTCTTTGTCTTTAGTGTAAGATACCTTTTTTGTACAAATTAATTTTGTTAACTTTAATCAATTATTTACCTTAATCTAATTAAAAATGGGCCAAAAAGTGGAAATTTTTTTAGAAAAACGCGACTTTCTAACTCCTTCTAAGCGAAAATTGCTAAAACGAATAATAAATTATTAAAACAATTAATATCAACATCTAGTTATCAGTATAAAATAGTATTCAATGCATTAAAAACAATTTGCTGTAAGTAAAACCACACAAAAAGTAATAATTAGAGCCAAAAACTAGCAAAGCCTACTTTTTTCTCCTATGGGGGGTTTTTGGGGCCCTATAAAACATACTTTGGGGGTAATACTTGAAAAGTAATATTTCATTTGTATTTTGCAGCTAATTGCAAAGATAAATGTTGAAATTCAACTCGATTCAGCGAATGTTGACATTTCTGAATAAAATTTACAAAAACGTATTTATTGCTTATGGAAAATACGTGTTAAACTTCATAACACTTGCGCTACCTCTAAATATATATTTTTTTAAATTTATTTTTGTTGTGAATTTGAACTTATTTTCGGACGGTATGCATTAAAATTTAAAAAAATCTTTTGACCAACCTATTGCTCAGTGCCTCAAAGCACTCTTATACCTGTAGCGACATTATTGTTGTTCCACTTAGTTCCATTATACTACCGTGCAAATAAAATGAGGCTTATCTGAAGTTCGCATAAGTCATCTGTCACTTTTAGGTATCTTTCAAATGGGATTCAAAAAGCACTAATTTCTTGGTTTTCATGACCATCTATTAGGTACAATTGTACAGTGTATTACGAAATAGAGATTCAAGAAACACTATCAGGGCCAAGGACATTTGTGTCTTATTCGAAAGATTTGTAAAATTGACAGAAACCTTATCGGAATTACAGATACGCCTTATTTCATTTTTAGGGCAGTATAGCAGCCCTGCTGTCCGTGCAGAGACGGATGTTTCTTTTGTTGCCATTATCCCGTACCTGGTAGACACACTATGCTCCTGAATCACCTTGGAACTGAAGTCATATGTAAACCAGATGTCCCAATCACTAGGTAAGTGTTTCTCATCGTTATCGGTTGGAACCCAAATTTCCGTCGAGATGCTTCCGTCGTTTACCATATGTCATCTCCAGGTTGCCTTTGTACCCAAGCCTTTAGTGCCGCGTTGGAAGAGTTCTAACCCTGTTAGTGCCCCAATGCCATCCTGAGTGTCCACTTCGAGGAACCAGCGGTCCTTCTCAGAATCAGTCACCTGATCCTTTCCAGTTGAGACTTTAGTTTAGTTTAGTTTAGAGTTTATTGAAGCCTTGGGACGGTTTCCCCTAAGGCAAAACATATGAGTACAGAATGAAAATACATTAATTATGTAAAATCAAATAATCAATTACAGAATTTTAAAGATTGTAAGAAATAATGCGAGAAAAAAAATAGAACGCTATATAACAAAAACGAGATAAGTATAAAAACAACTGAAGATAAATAAGAACCGTTGAAATCTATATAAATCTATAAAACCGACGTTTGCTCAGACAATAAATAGCGGAAAACACTGATCTTGAATGAAGCGAAACAATCAGCAGCTCTTATATTATTAGGCAGAGAATTCCAGAGGTTAGCAGAAGAGATAGAAAAGGAATTGGAATATGCTGAAGTTCTACATGTCCGTATGTATAATAAGTTTCCTTCTCTTCTGGTAACATGACTCCGAACATTGTCTACATATTGAAATGACTCGCGGAGAAACGGAGGATTGCCTGAGTTAAGAATGATGTAGAGGTAGACAGGCATAAAATATTTCCGTCGATTTTTAACTCTAAACCAATTAAGCGCATTAATATACGGTGATATAGAAGTGTACCTTGGCAAGTCGTAGACAAATCGCACACAAGAATTTAGTGCTCTCTGTAGTTTTACATCGAGTTCGAGTGAGATATCATCGTAAACCAGACGGCAGTAATCTAAGAGAGGGATACAATGTTCTTTGTATTTTATTGACAATATGACAGACGTGGTCCTGCCAGTTAAGCGAAGGATCAAATATGACGCCCGAATTGCTAAAAGAGTTAGTGTATTGAATAATAGAACCATTTAACGTTAGCGGAGGTAAAACTGACATATCGATGTTACTAAGATTGGCAGGAATACCCAGGATCATGACCTTCGTCTAAGAAACATTAATGGAAAGTTTGTTAGTTGTGGCCCACGTGGTCAAAAGCTTTATCGTTTGATTTAAAGTCCACAGTAGACAGTTAGAATCTGCTCTACCAGACCACCACCACATAGATTAGCCTGGGTCGCAGAATCGCTGTATAGATCCACATAATTGTCTCAGCTTTCAAGCATCAGCTTTTCCTTATGGGTCTCCTAAAGAGTCATAGGATCGCTATGAGCTTTTACGACTTTCTTTCCAGGTGCTAGTTTCATAACAAGTTCTTATCGAGGATGACTTATAGATATTTGGCTCCTTTTATTATTTCCAGTTTTAGTGCTCCCAAACCCGGTGTACTCGTAGTTTCCCACCTTGTATCGTCTGGTGAATGCAAATGCGTCCATCTTACTACGATTTACCGATCTTCTTGCACCAGGAATCCATTAGCAGCAGGGGTTGCTGCATTAACCCGAGAGCACCAGTATATCGTACGTATAGCCTATAACGTGGTAGATCTGATTCGTGACTGGATAAAGCAGTTTATCCACTATGAAGCACCACAGCAAAGGGCCATAAAACGCTTCCCTGAGGACCTCCCGAGTCAACAATTCCACATAAAGTGGTATCACCCTTAGTCGATATTAGGTTCCTGTTGCCCAACATTTGGCAGGTCAATTTCACAATTACAGTTGGCACACCATGTACAATCATGGCCGTCCTGATCACCTCTCCAGAGGTGTACTTTAATGCTCTTTGAATATTCATAAAGATTTTGTAGAAATTGTTGATGTAAGTTGTTGGCTTTAGGGTCAGCAGAATTAAAACTAATTAAGTTGTTTTAAACGTTTCGGCACACAATGGTGGCCCTCATCAGTGAGTTTTTTTAAATCCTATAAGAATTTTTACCAATTATTTAGCATAATTAGATGTCTTTGGTTGTTTTTTTCCTATTCAAGAGAGAATTACAAGATTTAAACGTCGATGTTCACTAAAAACTGAGTGATTATTCATAAAGATGTTTAAGAGAAAAAATATACGAATTTCAAACAAAAAAATTTAATGGTAAATTTTTTAACCAAACCAAAATAACTTTTAGCGAAATATAGATGAATTTTGTTTTCGGGTTCTATTAATTCAGTTTCATTTTAGGCAAAATACGAGGAAAAGAGGAAATTTCTCGAAAACCGGATAAAAACAAACATTCTTTAAAAAGGAGAATAATAGTTTGTAGACGGCCTCTAATCTGTTAAGTTAAGCTACCGTCTAAGTCAATCTGTAAATTATATCAATATTCTCAAATGAAAAAAAAAATGTTTAAAGAATTTAATTAAAAGTATTCTAATACTAGTATCAAATATGTTTAACTCACCATAAATTGTTCGACTGACTTAAATGTGGTGTATGTAAACAAAACAAAAAAACAAAAGCAGTTTTAAGAGTCGAGAAACATGATTATTGACTTTGGCTTTACAACAAAATTTGATCTTATTAAATTGGGCTTTCAAAGTTTTGAAACTTTAAAAATATAAAAACTAAAATCTGTATATTTTATTCTAAATTGTTTAATATATTATAACAACTGCATAATTCGAAGCTAATAGATTAATTATTCGATAATATTGGATAACCAGCTAAATGGTTTCCTCTATATGATCCTATCTGAATTTTTCTTCTACACTGCTAAAATCTTTTGTATGTATTTTCAGAAACGCCTCGTTGAAGCTTTATAAAGAAACCATTTCCAAATTTTCTTAAACAGGAACAAACCATTCAGGAATTTTAAGAAACTATTTGTAATTTTCCGATACCGCTTTTGAATGTTGATAAAAATGTTTTAAATTTACTATGAAACTTAATGAATTTCGTTTCCAGCAACCTACTTTCGTAAATTTCAATTACTTTATTATCCTAAATTTGTCCAAATTTTCTAAACATTTCTAACAGTATCTCTGGTGCTTCTTCCAAATTATGTCTTTAAAATTGATACACGTTTTAAATAATTCTTGGATAACTCTCAACATTTCGAATTCTACTAAGTTTGCTTTCAATTGTATAGCCCCGACAAGAGAACATTTGCCTAGACATTACCATATGAGATGTGGGGAGTAGTTCATTTACCTAAAGTAGTACATCCGAGTGCAACATGCAACAGCCATTAACAACATATTGCTCTTGCATCGTAGAATTCACACATTTGCGTCCATTTAACATTGCGTGTCTAGGTAATTCGGCAAATCCATTTTGATGCAATTGGCCAGATTATTCTGAATACTAAGCATACACAAATGTGTACAGTGCATAAATTTGTATTATAGTATATGACATACAACAATAAATGATTTGAGCCCATAAGTCTACTCGGAAAACATTTATGAGAAATTGAAAATTAGCAAAGTTTATGGATTATTTCTGAATTGCATTAGATATTAGGTTGCAGACTAGCCAAAATAAGGAAAAATTTTCCGCAGCGACCATTTAAAAATTTCGTCCCGTTTTTTGATGACTCTTTTCACCCCTCCCCTTCTTGTTCATAAATCATTACACAAAGCTTGAAACTCCCCAGAGTGACGCTATAAATCCGAACACCTCCGCGCTTTGTTAAGTCAAAATTTTGTCCGATATTATTTGATAAATGCCTTAAATAAAACAAAAAAATTAACAATCACAAAATTTTAACAAGCTTTATAGAAGAATTGATTATTTTTAAATTAAATTATTGGAATTTTCAAAAAAAAAAAGATTATTTTTTTAGAAAACAGTTAAGTATGAAATCCGAAGAGATAAACTTTCAACCACGGAAGATAATTTTTGAACGAAATAGTTCAACCTTCGACAAACAAACAAATTTATTTTAGCTTTAAAAGTTGTATGTCTAACCAAATAAATGAAGTGTTTGGCAAAAGTAAAGAAATTTTAGTAAAATAGTTAACTTTTAAACTAGCTAATTAAATTTTTACCCAAAAAAGAATCTAAAAAGGTGCATTTTCCATAAAATTATTGAATTCTGAAACAATAAATAATTAATAATCGAACCTGAAAAGATGAATTTTCTACAAAAATATAAATTTCTAACGAAGAATATGATGAATACCTATCCAGATCAGACAAATCTTCAAACAAACAGTTGCATTTCTCAACAAAATACAAATTTCTACCGAAATAAATAAATTTGCTGAACAAAAAGACTAATTTTGAATACACGTTTTAATTTTTTTACCAGGAAAGACTTTTCAGTTACAAACAAAATTTTTACCGAATTTTTAACTTTCCAAATATTTATATTTTTTTCAAAAACAGTTGAGTTTTCGACCCGAAAATATTAATTTACAACCAAAAAGTTAATTTTTAACTAAATAGTTGATTTTTTTACGACGATAGTAGAATTATTATGCCAAAGATGCGAAATTTCTACAAAAAAAAAGTTGAATCCCCTACCAAAAATATGAATTTTCAACACAAAAATTAATGTTCAACAAAATCTTCGAATTTGAAAATAAAAATGATCCCTTTTCAATTAAATATAATATAGTTAAATTTTTAATTTAAAAAACTGACTTACAATACAAAAAACAAATTTCCAACAAAATGGTTTATTTTTCGACAAAATAGATAAATCATCAAGTATCCAAAATAGTTTTCAACAAAGTAGTATAACATTCACCAAGAAATTGAATTGTCAAGCAAGAATATTGACTTTTTTAATGAAAAAATAAGAATTTACAACAAGTTAAGTAGATTTTCAAACTGTTATATTTTTAAGTAAAAACAATCAATTTTAACCAATAATAAAATATTAAAACTTTTTTAGTCAAAAAATTAATTTTAAACAAAAGCGAAACAAAAAATTTCAACAAAATAGTTGAATTTTCAACTAAAAACGACCATTGTTCAAATAAAAATAGAAAAGTTAAATTTTTATTTTTTAAATTTTATTTTCCACAGAACAAAGAACAAGGTTTTAAAAAATAGTTAAATCTTCGACCAGAGAGTAAACTTTTAAACTAAAAGAGGTCAATGTAAATTTTAAACCTAAGATATATTAGTAAACTTTTCAATGAAGAAGAATTATCTTTCAACGAAAAATAGAAAGATTTAATATTACACTTATAATTATTTGATATTTGTTTTAAAACACTGCAAATTTTTTAAATGACAATAATTAATTATAATTAGAAAATTGATAGCTATACAAACATTCCAATTTATAGAAGAATTTATTAAAGAAGAAGGAAAATGGAATATTTCTACCAAATAAACTTCCAGTTTTTTTTCATCGATATTTTCATTTTGAACAAAGTATCTCCCTATATTTTTTTCGAAATAATCTTATGAAAAAGAGAAACTTAAGGTTAATTTTTAGTGTTAATTTTTAGGACTGAAGTACTAAAATAATTTGACCGTACTCCTGACGAAAGCGAGAAATTTAATTTAGAAGTAGAAGAATAAGTATTAAATACTCACCATTTATTATTAAAAGTGAAAAAATAAATTTTCTATCTCAAATTGAGGAACAGCCAGTTGCAGAAATTGTGAGATGAGTCGAAATATAAATGTATAAATCCGGATGTACAATTCAACAAAAATGTAGATTTTAAATATTTCAGAAAATAGAACTTTTCTAATATTTTCGGAAGGTTTCAGGAAACTAAAAAAAAATTCTTAAGATTTCCGCTAATTTAAATTAGCGTATATACGCTGGAAAATCAGCGAAATTTAGCTGTTAATCAGTGAAGCTTCACTGATCACACATTGATTCAGATTTAGAGAGTAGAAAAACTGCAAATTATTTTTTGTTTTAAAAAATTAACTTTTTAGGAACATATAGAAACATCAAAAACATTCGATTCGATTTTCAAAATTTTTATA
>JAAAKG020213756.1:0-47731 GCA_010014905.2 Druon quercuslanigerum | reverse complement strand
CATTTCTCACGTTGACAGCTTCTGTACTTTTAATTCCCTTCATTGCTTTATAAAGTAGTTTCTTGCATCCTTCAAAGTTGTTTTGTATTTTCTTCTCTTAATTTTAATTTTTGGCATTTTAAATTGTCCCATTCAGAAGTTAAAGTTTTGAAATTGTAAAATTTTTGAAGTACACTATTTTAGACGTTTTTCTCGTCTCTTTTTCTGTTCTGTTTATATTTTTAAAGATTTTGGACATTTTTTCTTTAATCATAGTCACATATCCTATCGCGT
Source organism: Druon quercuslanigerum (assembly GCA_010014905.2). Lineage (NCBI taxonomy): Eukaryota > Metazoa > Arthropoda > Insecta > Hymenoptera > Cynipidae > Druon > Druon quercuslanigerum. The sequence continues at coordinate 47,458 of JAAAKG020213756.1, read as the reverse complement.
GACCTTTAAAAATGTGGTCAATTTAGGCGTTTAAAACATTTTTTTAATCGAAAAGTTCATTGTTTAAAATTGTAAACTTTTGACAGTCACCCGTAAACTATTTTTTTAAACGAATTTCGTTATTTATGAGAAAAAATTTAAAAAATCAACATAAACTCTTCTTTTTTTTATTCAGGGCGAACCTTTTTCAAGTTAGAGCTTTATAAAATTGCAAAACCTCAATTTTTTATAGCTAAATATGATCATTACAAATGTTTTGTGTTCAAAATAGCACAATTTTAAATTCTAAATTTCAAAAATTGGAGAATTTCAAAATTTTATGGTTCAAAATTCAAATAATTTAAATTCTCAAATTTTAAAGTTTCATCATTTTATCACTAGAAAATAAATAAATTTTCTTGAGAAGCCTAAGGAAATAATATTTATATAACTTTAGAGCAAATATACATTAGAAACTTCAAAAGTAATTATTTTATTTTTATGAAAAATTATTTTTCCCTTCAAATTATAATTTTTCTACGAATTTTTTTTGTTGCCTGAAGAATATTTTTCTGGTCGAAATTCTTCTTTTTGATTCCAAAATTTATCTCGTTTGGTCGAATTTTCGCTTTTTTTTTAATTTCATGGATCTAACTAAATTATTTAATTTTCGTTTTTTTAATAGATTCAACTTTTTTATTTAAAATTAACATGTCTTTATCTTGAAATGTCAACTATTACATTGTTTGGCTCAAAAATTTAACTTTTTGCTTCAGGATTCAGTCATTCTATAGAAAAATTGTCTGTTTTTGATGATTTAACTGCCATTGATTTAAAGTCAACATATTTTTTATTGAAATATTAACTATTACATTTCTTGTTGAGAATTCATCATTTAAAATGAAAATTCATCTTCTTGGTTGAAAATTCTTGTATTTGGTTGAAAATAAAATGTTTTTGATAAAAATTCATATTTTTGTGTAGAAAAATAAACTATTTTGTAAAAAATTCATCTATTTTTGTAAATATTCAATCTTTTTGGAGAAAAAGGCAACTGGTCAAACGTTTCTTTTTTTAAAATGAATTTTACTGTTTTTTATTTAAAATAAAAATCTTTTTTTATTGAAATATCAGCTATTACAATTTTCGTTGTGAATTCATATTTTTTATTGGAAAATTCAACTATTTGGTTGAAGGTGAACTTTTTTTGTTGAAATTTTTATTCGACATACCTGAAATTCACAATTTTTTGTGTGGAGCTTTGACAACAATCTGAGCACAATTATATTTATATAGCGTTACAAACAAATAAACCCTAAAGAATAAAGTAGTAATTTGAATTTTTTATTTTGGATTTCAAATGATGATTCCTATAAAATTTGATAATGCTAGTAACTTTAAAACAGCACGTAAACAAAAAAAAGATTTTTTTACTTTCAAGAATAAATGTATCAACCGATATTCTACCATATTCTATTTATTGAATAGGTTTAAATCGATTAAGCAATCTTAAAGCACTAAATATTAAACCAACTGTTGTTATGGATTTTTAAGTGGTCTGTTTTTTTTTATTAGGAAATAAAAATGCAGACATGCAAATGGATTTGCTGCTAGTTTAAAATTTACATTTTAAATGAAACGACTGAAAAATTCTAAAAATAAAATACCCGACAGTTCATAATATTACACAATTTTTAAATTCCTGAATCTAAACAATTAAAACATTTTTTTCATTGATTTAATCGATTTATTAAAAGTACAATAATCAAATATTTTGATAGCAAAACATTATTTTTAATTTTTAAAGTTTGTACAATTATTGTTTGAATTTAAAATAATAACAATAATTGAAAAAAATATGTTTCTGGATGAAATTTTTGTTTTTAATCATTGTTATTTTTACATCAAACAATCTTACAAAAATTTAAACATTAAAAAAATATATATTCTTTTATAATTGGTGTATTGTGCTACAAGTGAACACGATATTTTTTGTAAAAAATTCAGGAAATTTTCGATTTGAGAAACAATAAAAACCAATTTTTTTAGACATTTATCGTAAAATTAACAAAAAATTACCGGAAAGTAGCTATGAATAGGTAATTTACCGAGAATGTTCAGGAATTTATGGTATCTAAAGATTTTTGAAAGTAATCCAAACATTTATGAGTATAAAAGAAAAAAATTTAATTATTGTAATTTTCAAGTAACCAAAAATTACATTCCTGAAAAGTAATTCTGAATTGAAATGCGCCAGCGCATTAGCTACAGACAATAATCTAATTGCAACTGCGCACGCGCATCAGCTAGAAAAAGTCTTTTTCCAAATGCTTCTTACTACGGATTGGGAATTTGTCACATTCCGCACGCAATACATGCCTCGAAAGCGAAAATTTCGTACATGTGTTACGAAAAATATTTGATCTTTATATTTTTAATCAATAAATACTATTATTTTAAAAGAATTTGTTCAATTGTTTAAATCCGGGAATTTTCTAGTTCGGATATTTTATAATTCTGTAATTTCCTGTCAGGAATTATATTATTCGGGAATTTTCAAATTGCGTAATATTATAAGCTGTCGGAAATTGTATTATTCGGGAAGTTTCCCGCTCGGAAATCATATTATTCGAGAATTTTCCAATTCGGAAATTGTACAGTCTCAAGAATTTTGTTTTTCGGGACTTTTCACCCGTCTCTTTTAAATTGATAGATTGTAAGATGTAAATTCCAAATTATTAAATTGTAAATTGTACATGGAAAATGTTCAAAGTTGCATGCAATTTAAAAATGTTTTGCAGCCGTCTGTTTTAAATTGAAGATTGTAAGATGTAAATTCCAAATTATTAAATTGTAAATTGTACTTAAAAAATGTTCAAAGTTGCATACAATTAAAAAATGTCGTTTTCTGCGAGAAATGTTTCGTTTAATATTCATTATGAGAATTTTACATGGCATTTGACATGACGAAATAGTCGCGGGTGCAGACTTTCGATGAAATCGTCGTGCATAACGGCTTATATCTTCCAGTGTGCAGAATAAACTCTGCATGTGGTAGAAGGAGTCGAAGTTAAAAGTTAGAAGTTAGAATTGGTTAGAAGATAAAGACACTCGGTTCTCGCGGCAATTTTCTGTGTGTACATACATATTCTCTTTGCCCATATTCTCTGTGCCTTTCACTTTTCACACACGTGTTATGGGGCACTGCAGAGAAAATAATAGAGACTTCCACGAACCACGTGGATGGAGGTGGATAGAGGTGGCAATTTTAATTCATGACATGAGTGAAGGGCGCTTCGTTTTGCGAACGTCCTTAATAGATTACCCACCTATCAGAGAGACTTGCTTGATTTTATTCAACATTCGGGCTAATAAAATGACATTCCGTACCATTTTTTGCAAAAATTATCTCCAAATCCCCCCTGCCTCCCAAGTTATTTACTGTGCTCAGAAAGTTGAAGTTTTTTTTTTTTAAATGAATTAAACTGTTTTTTTATTTAAAATTGACATGTTTTTCTATTGAAATATCAACTATTACATTTCTTGTTGAGAATTTATATTGCTGTTAAAAAAAAATCATGCATTTGGTTGAAAATTTGACTGTTTCTTTGAAAATTAACTTTTTTGTTGAAAATTAGGGTGAACAATTTATAATTTGAATTTTCGTTTTTATGAATTAAACTGGTTTTTATTTTAAATTAACATATTTTTAGATTAAAATATTACCATGTTAGGTACCTTTTTCGTTGTGAATTCATTTCTTTGACTGACATTTTTTGGGTGGAAAATTAATCTTCTCTATAGAAAATTCATATTATATTCATGTAAAAATTTGGTTGAAAATGAACATTTTTGTTAAAAAAAAAAAAAATGTTTATAAGTTGAAATTTCGTTTTTCATCTCTTCAGATTTAAATATGAAATGTTACATTTTAAAATGATTCTTTATTTGTAAAAGTAATTTTACATTACTCTATTTAACTTATTTGTTGACAATTCTTTTTTTTCACTTAGTTTTTTTATCAGAAAATTTAGATATACTTGTTGACTATTTCATCATTTTATTTAAAAATTAACTTTTTTGGTAAAACATCAATTTTTTAACTAAAAATTTACAAATTAAATTTTTGGTTGAAAAATTATATTTTTTAGATGAAAATTCGTCTTTTTGGTACAGATTAATCGTTTTGGTTAAAAAGTCACATTTTTAGTTGCAAATTCAATTATTCTAGTTAAAGATTCATCATTCTATTTGAAAGTTAATCTTTTTAGCTTAAAATTCAATTATTGCAGTTGAAGATCTATAATCTCAGTTCAAAATTCATCACTTTTGTTGAAAATCTTTTTTTTGTGGAGAATAAATTTTTTAACTGAAAATGTGACTATTTTTTTCTGGAAAACTGATCTTTTGTAGTTTGTATTTTTTGTTAGAAATTATTCTGCGTGGTTAAAAATTTATCTTTTTGATTAAAAATAAAACTACTCGGTTGAAGGTTAAAAATTCAAATGTAAGGTTTAAAATTCATCTATTCCAGTTAAATATTTAGCATTTTACTTGAAAATTCATATCTTTGATTGATATTTTTTATGGTGGATAATGAAATGTTTTGACTGAACATTCAACTATTCCTCGTTTCACTGGAAACTAATCTTTCTTGTTCGAAATTGGACTATTTGGTTGGAAATTTATCTTCTCTAGTTAAAAATTCAACTATTTGGTTATAAATTCATCTATTTTGTTAAAAATGCAATATTTTAACTTGAAAATTTAGGAAGCGGTTTAAATTGAATTTAATATATAAAATAATTTTAATAATAAATTTTCAAATAAAACGACGATTTTTTTAAAAGACAATTAGATTAACAACGAAAACGTTAATTTTGAACCAAAAAAGATCATCTTTCGTCCATACGGAAGAAATTTCTATCCATAACGACGAATTTTGCATCCAAAAAGATTAATGTTCAACCAAATTTTCGAATTTTCAAGAAGGATTCAAGTAGGATCCCTACGTTACCGACACTTTTTTTTATTTCCTAACTTATTTTCACACGAAGGCTCACATTAAATTGAAAATTTGGGATAATAAATAAGAAGCTCAAAGAAAGGAGTGTATGGTCCTAAATTTTAATAAGTATAAGAAAAGCAAAAAAAAATATTTACAAACACTTTTTTTTCATAATTATACAAATGTAGGTTTCGACACACCTTTCTTAGTGGTTCTTATTTAATATCTCAAATTTTCAACTTGATGTGGCGCTTCGTGTGATAATAAGTTAGGAAATAAAAAAAGTGTCCGTAAGGAAGGACTCTGGACACATGACACACTTATCATAAAGAAAAAACAATGTATCCAAATAGTTGCATTTAGAACCAAACAATTGTATTTTGAATAAAAAGAGACGAAATTGCAATAGAAAATAAGAATTTCACAAGAAATAAGAGATTCTTATTGTTTCAAAGATTTTAAGAGATTTTCAGATATTTTTTGCAATTAATTTTAATCGAACTGACCTTAAATTATTATTAATTTATTCTTAATTCTTTGGAGTTGAAGTCAATTGAATGATTTTTTGTAGTTTTTTTACTCATCTTGAAGTGTTTTAATGTCACCTTCATTGAACTTTTACTTATTTTTTAATTTTCACTTGAAAGGCTATTTTTACGGAAAGTCTTATTTCGTGTCTTAAGCTTAATTTTAAATAAAATCTTAGAAGCAATTATATTAAATTTTTAAATCATCCGATTTAGAATTAAAAATTTGAAGTTGATCAAGTTAGACGTTTACGGGTTAATATTTTCCAATTTTGGAACTTGAAATTATAAGGATATTCTATTTTGGAAATTTTCAATTGAAATTGTCGAATTTTGAAAGACGAAAATGTTAGACATTTTTTAAATTTTATCCAATTTTAGAATTTTTATGTTAAAATTATTCATTTTTTTAAAGTGCAGAATTTTTAATTGTCCCATTTTGAAAATTTGATGTTTGAAATTGTCTAATTTTGGAAGTTGTGAATGTTTCAATTTTTTATGTTTAAGACAGGAGTTGTATCGACCCTCAGTGAAAATAAGGTTTGGCCAATTTCAGCATCAACATCCAAATATTATTGTTTAAATTTTAATTAACATTTTTTAAATTGGCCCATTTTATGTGCTTCAAATTGGAAATATTTTTTAAAATTGTAAGTTTAAAATGCACAATTTTTGATTTTAAAAAATATGAAATTCATCCATTTTAGATTTCGTTGGCTTAGAATGGTCAAATGTTAAACAATAGCAATTAAGTTCACAGAACGAATATTTAATTGAAAGAAGACAATAATTAGAAGAGACATTATTTTCAACTAACTTTTTTAAAAGTAACCTCACATATTTTTAATTGTCTCACTTCAATTAAAATTCGAATCATTTACGTTCTGTTTAGTCCTTCAGTAATTTACATTTGCAGTCAAGATCAAACACGCCATCTGAATTTTAATATTACAGGTCTTACAAACCGCTCCTTATAGCCCCTAATTTACCCTATTTGCAGCCCATATTATAACTTAAAAAATTTTATAGTATTTTCAAAATTCAGGGATTTTGAGAAAAAATAGCAAAAATTAACTATTAGTCACTTTTTTCTCAAATCACTTTTTAGTTACTTTTTTAAGATAAAGTTACTGTAGTTTTTTTTTCAATAGATCAGCTCTTGGGTTAGTCACTAATTATTATAGATTTTATGTCTATTTTTGGATTATTTTGAATTATTTAGAAATATATTTTAGGGCGTTTTTAAAGATTTCGAGAAATTTTATTAGATTTCAATAATCTGAAGGGTTTTTAAAGATTTTAGGATATTTTTAAGAATTCTAAGAAAATTTGCAGTGATTTCAAAAGTTTCAAAGGATTTCAAATGATTTTAAATATGTTAGGGAATTTTAAAAGAATCCAAAGAATTATTTTATTATTTTTAATAATTTTATAGGATTTCAAAGAACTTTGGAATATTTGAGGATAAAGAGCTTTCGAGAATTCCGGAAAATATGGAACGATTTTACAGGAACTATAGGGTCTAAGGAGATTTTTAAAAAATTCACGGGATTTCATATAAGGTTTTCGAGGATTTTAATCATTGTGAGGGTTTTTGAAGCTCTCAAGGTATTTTAGTACATTTTCCTGGATTTCAGGAAATATCAGATTTTATAGAATGTGACGGGATTTGACAATATTTTAGTGGATTTAAAAAAATGTGTTCAAGTGAAATGAGATTTGAAATTATTTTTTTGGCATTCACACGACATTCTTATTAATTTATCCTGAATTCCTGTGCGTGTTTGAGAATTGTTTTGATTTTTTTTAATTCACTTTAATTCTTCTAAATTTACTCAATTCTACTAAATTTAATGAGTTTTTAAATTTTTTTAAAAGTTTGTGTGCAATTGAATTCCTTGGCATTTCCACTAATTTTAAAAACTGCCCAGTGGTTTAAAAATATTTTAAGGGATGTAAAATATTTTAGGTAATTTTAAAAGATTACGGAGACATTTTTAATTAATTTCAGTAATTTAATGAGATTTCAAAGGATTTGTGATATTTGAGGTTTTTGTCAAAGATTTCTAGGTATTTTTTATTTATGTATTTCAGTAGTTTGAAGGGATTTAAAAAACTTTAAAATATTTTACGCTTTTTTTAAAAGATTCCAATACCTTTTCATGAAATTTAAACTGATTCAATAGATTTCCAAGGGTTTTAATTTTTTTAAGGGATTTATATATTTTAATTAATTTTAATATTTTAATGGATTTCAAGAGCCTATTCACAAGAAGTAAGGGGTTTTATAGGGGTTTAAAGATTCCACGAGATCTTGAAATATTTTTTTTATTTTTCTAAATTCAGTCAATTTTACTAAATTCAATAGATTTTAAAACAGTTTTTTTTTAATTCATCTTGAAATCATTTTAACTTAACTTAAAGTCGTAGGCGTTTCATGAAATTTTTTTTTGAATTTCCTTTTAATGTTTCGAAACTCTTTTCAAACCTCATTGATTTAATCAATTGTTTCTCTCTTTTTTGCATTCTTTTTAATTCACTTGAATAATTATTGTTTTTTAATTTAGCTTAACTGTTTTTATGAATTTCGTCGAATTTATCTCATTGCTCTTACATTCCTCTAAATTTATTCAAATTTTACTGAAATCAGTGGAATTTGTTCCAATTCATTCGAATTCTTTTGAATTTAGCTTATATTTTTTTGTAGTCATTAGTCACTTTTTTGATGAGAAAGCAGGGGGGGGGGTCAAAGATTCGAAATTATTTTTGGGAATTCACCCTGAATTATTTTTAATTCTCTTGAATTCCAGTGCATTTCATAAAATTCTTTTGAATTCCCTTGAATTTTTCGAAACTCGTTAAATTTTTTTTAATTCACCTTGAATTTTTATGAATTTCATTGAATTCTTCTCATCTACCTTCAATTCCTCTAAATTCATTCCCATTTTCCGGAAATAAATTTATTTTTTTGATTTAAAATTTTTTTTCCATTTCACTCAAATTCTTTTGAATTTAACTGGAATTGTTTTGAAGTCTTATGAAATTTATCCTGAATTTGTTACCCTATGAACGCGAAAAAAGTAACGTTTGGTCCCTATATTTTATCTCATATAGGAACTGTGAGGCCTGAAAATAATAATATTTTATTAACTATTTTTTCGTATGTATTTGTAATTAATTAAAATTAGTTGTAGGTACATCGCCTATATGAGGATGTACGTGATTTTGATATTTTTATGGAAAGTATAAGTTCCTTCAACCTTAGCAACTCATTTTCGAACCAGCATCTTCGTGACTTTTATACCAAATTATAGGAAAGTAATTCTGAATTCAATCCACTTCACAAAAACAATTTGTACGTTACAAGAATTTTTCCATACCTTTTAAACATTAATCTCCACGAGGACAAGGCTCGAAAACTAAAAGATTTGGCCTATATCTAGGTTTTCAAGTTTAAATTTTAATTTAAGTCTCCAAATGTAAAAACAGCTCTTTAAATAGAATTGTAAACCCAGGATATTAAATTTTGTTTCAATAAAAAAACGTGAATTATTTTTAATTCATTTTGATTTTTAGTTTCCAAATTAGTTAAAATAAAAAATTCTTATAAAATTAGGTGTAAAGAAAAGAGCTAAAAGAGCATAGGGAATTGTTAAATATCCAGGGTGTCTACCCTACTTGGAAAAACTTGAAAACATGGAATTCTTATCAATTTTTTTTTATACCTTGAGAAACCTGCAAATGTCAGGACATTTTTATGAGGCCAAGCTTATCTTTTTTTTTTAATTTCAATATAAAATTTAATAGCAATGATTTGTTATTTGTGTAAGTAGCTTTAGATTACTGTATTTAATTATTTTGTTGAAAACTCGCTTTTTATTTTGCTTTTAAATTTATTTTTCTTAACAGAAAATTTACCTATTCTCTTTTTATTTTGACTGAAAAATATTTCTTAGGTGAAAATTCAACTCATATTGAAAAGTCGTCTTTTTTATTGAATTTAATGTTTTTAATTCAAAATGAAAATCTTGTTTGATTGAAATCTCAACTACTACATTCTACCTTTAAAATTCATAAAATACAAATTTAATTACTTGATTACGGTTAAACTCTTTTGACAAAAATGAAGTTTTGTTAAAGAACCATCATTTCAGTTGAACATGTATCTCTTTGGTTGAAAAATGAGCTATCTTGTTGAAAATTCGTTTTTTCTTTGGCTGAAAATTATTTTTTTTTTAATGAAAATTTATTTCTATTCCATTTGAAACTTTAAATGTTTGATTGATATTTTTTGGGGGTTGAAAATTAATTTTTTAACTGAAAATGTAACTATTCCAGTTGAATTTTGGAGTACTTATTCTTCTTGGATGCAAATGAATTTTCTTGTTGGAAATTCGACTATTCCAGTTAAAGATTTCAACTGATAATTCAACTTTTCAATTTTGGGATGACAATTTATCTTCTTTAGTTGAAAATTCATGTATTTTTCTGAAAATTCGTAATTTTGGTAAAAACTAATTCTAATTGAATATTCATCAGTTTAATTGAAAAATTAATTATTTTGTTTATTGAAAATTATTTAAAGTTAAATTGTTTTTGTTGAAAGTTCAAATTTTTGGTTTAAATTCATCTATTTTAGTTTAAAATTCATTAATTCCTCTTAAAACTCATAACTTTGAATGAAAATTTTTTTTGTAAAAAATTAATTTTTTAACTAAAAATTTAACTGTTCATTTTTTTACGTATTACTTTTTAGTTTAAAATCTAGCTATTTGGTTGAAAATTTATGTATTTTGTTGAACAATCGGTTCTTTAGAAAACTAATCTTTTTGGTTGAAAATTCAACTATTTCAGTCAAAGATTGATCATTTTAGAAGAAAATTCATCGTTTTGGTTAAAAATTGAACTATTTCGTTAAAATTTAATTACTCTATATTGTTGGAAAGGCAATATTCTTACCTAACTATGCACTGAATTTCAAGTACTGTATTCGATTATTTACTTAATCGATGATCCTAATATATTTAAGAATATTTTGTAATATCATTTTTCAAAGCTTTGTAAATTACACATATTAATTTAATCTCTAGAAAATGAAAAAAAACATTACTTACAATAAATAACACATACTCATGTAATAAACACATACTCCGAGTCGATTGTTTAAAAAAATGTGAAATATTTTAACGGATTCGTAATATGAAAAATTATACCCGGAAAAATGTTGAGATGCCTGGAAAAACTTAAAATTGTCAGGGAAAGTTCTTTTTTCCGGATTCGAGAAGATCTCCTAATTTGTTTAATAAGTTTCAAGAAACAATAATGAGATAGAATCATATGATAGAACTCTTTTTTAAATTTTCCTAAAGGACATTTGGGAGGATTTAAATTGAATGAGATAGGTTCGTTTTTTCTTTTGGGTTCTCCAGGAACCGGATTTCTGTTTTCAACTAGATCGTTTTTTTAAAAATAGTTTCTTTTATTTTTTTAAGGTATTATTCAGGATTCATATATACATATATTTTTGTTAATATTTAATTTGTAAAGTTTATTTTTTGTAGTAACTAGTTATTAGGAGTAATAATCCTTCTAGGTTAAATAGTAGAAAAAAAGTCTTGAATGTGGTCTGACGTCCTTCTGAATAACAGCAACACGTTAATTATTTCTTTATAATCGAGAGGTAGAAGCGAAAGAAAATTATCTTATGTAAGTGATGTATCATCTGCTGTGCAGTTCGCGTATGGCGAGTGGGCGCATTTGTGTCTTAACAATGTTGAACATCAACTGAGCACTGACATTCATTTTCTGATTGTCGGTAAATTCACTGCATTTATTACCAGTTTTCGTCGTCAAAGTGTCATTTCGTAAATATTTTCTTTAGCAACGCATGAATATTCATCATATTCTGCTTTTTCTCATTTTTAATTTACCGAAATTGATTTGACTAAATTACAATTTATGCTAATTTATATTTTTTTCTGAATTAACTGTTGATATAAATTTTATTTTTGCGAATTACCATCTGACCTAATTTTGGTTTTAAATTATTATTTGCCCTAATTTTTGTTATTCCCACTAATTAAAATTTTTCCCAGTTATCATATTTCCTAATTTCAATTTTTTTGAATTACTATTTGGGATCGAAAATAATGAAAAGTTACAAATAAGCTAAGTCGAATTGGCGAAATATTCAGGCGCCTAATTGTTTGATTGGAAGTATTAAAATAAATAATTTTACAATATTTAAATCGGGAAGCAATCAATATTTGAAAGTATTACAATTTGTAAAACGACCAAATTTTTTTTTATATTTAACCGCATTAGATTTAAAAAACGCGCTTATTTTTAAAAACATGTAAATTTTAAAGAATCTTAAATGAATTCTAAAGAAATTTCATCAAAAATATTCCAAATTAAAACATTATTAAGGATATTTCAAAAATCTATATTTAGTGAATTAAATTTTTTCAGTTTGCTTAGAACGCTGAAAGATTGTCGTTTTTTTCTTTAAATTGTCTAGTTTGGAAGTTTAAAGTTAAGAATTGTCCGATTATGAACCTTGAAAATTTGAAAGTGTCCGATTTAAGAAATCGAATGTTTAAAATTTTAATATTATCACAATATAAAAGTTCAACGTTTAAAATGATCTTTTCGAGAAGCGCAAATTTGTAATTAATCATTCGGATTTAAACATTTTCAGTTGTCCCTTTTTGGAATTTTAAAGATAAAAATTGTCCAATATTTGTACTCTAATAATTTGAAATTTAAAGTTTAAATTTTATATTTTCATATTTCGAAAGTTTCAAATGGTCTATTTTGACATTGAAGTCTTGATTTTTATCTTGTTTAACTCAATATAAGTGATATCTATGAATTTGAAATGTTTAAAAATTTATATTTTGTGACAGGTCACATGACAGTAAATTTTGTATATTGTTTTATTCCATATTTCTAAACCAAGTGTTGTCTCAAATTTGGAAACTTTATTAAATTGTGCTTTGATATGAGTATTTCACTGATATAATTTTTTGAAAAGATGTTTTCACAATTTTCACCCAATTTCTCTCTTCTCTACAAACTTTCGATTCATTTTTCAAGAGTTGTAAACAAAATCTAATTATTTTATAACTATTATTTATTTTACGAAAGATCAACGAATACAATTCCTAATATTTTATGTAAAAATATTACACTAAGAATATTAATTTTCTACCAAAAAAGAAAAATTTTTCAGTCAAAGAAATGAATTTCCAATCAAGGAGCTGAATTTGCAATAAAGGAAATGAGTGATTAAAAAAGTAATTCAACTTTCAACTGAATATAGTTGAATTTTGCTTAAAAAATATGTAGTTGAATTCAACGAATAATACACATTTTTAACAAAATTCATGAATTTTCAAACTAATAGTTAAATTTGTAACGAAACTAATCAATTTTAAAAATAAGAGATCTTTAACTACCATAATGAATTTTCTAACGAAAAAGGCGTATTTTCAACAAAAAATGCATCTTAAAACAAATAATTGAATTTTCTACAATAATGATGAATTTTCAACGAAGAAAAAGATTTTTTTACCAAAAAGATGTATTTTTAACAAGGTACATTTATTTTGAACAAAAACTTTCAATTTTAAACCAAATAAACAAATTTCCAAATATAATAATGAATGTTCAATAGAGAAATGAGTTTTGCTCCAAGTAGTTAAAATTAAAACCAAAAATATGAATTTTGAACAATACAGACTAATTTTCTACCAAAAAAGTTGATTTTTCAATAAACTACATGAATTTTCAACTAAAAAATATAAATTTTTTATCAAAAATGGAAAAGGTAAGATTTTAATTAAAATTTTTTTTCAACCAATTAAAAACGAGTTTTTAACATAATACTTAAACATTCGAGAGAAACAAAGAGTTTTGTATTAAAATGATAATCATAAAACAGCAAAATTAACTTTGATTAATATTCCATAATTTTAATTAAAAATTCATTATTTTTGGTTGAACATTAATTTTTTTAACTGTTAATTTAACTATTTAAATTTTGGTTTAAAATTGATTTATTTTAGTTGAGAATTCATGTACCTGATTAAAAATTCATATTTTTGGTTAAAAATTTAACTATTCTAGTTCAAGATTCTTCAGTTTAGTTGAAAATTCATTACTTTGGTTAAAAATTAATTTTTTTAAACTAAAAATTGAGCGTTTTCATGGTGGATTGAAAATTGATCTTTTTTAGTTGAAAATTAACAATTTTGGTTGCAATTTTTTGTGGTGAAAATTAATTTTTTAATTGAAAATGTGAGTGTTCCATTTTTTGTTGAAAAGTGATCTTTTTCAATTCGAATTTAACGATTTGGTTGAAAATTTATCTTTTTTAGTTGAAAGTTCAACTACTTGCTTGACAATGTGTCTTTTTCAGTTGAAAAATCCACTATTTCGTTGGAAAATTCTTGCATTTTCTGGAAAAATCGTTCTTTCTGGTAGAAATGTTTTAAAATTCAATTGTTTGGTTAAAAATTCATCTCTATTGTTGAAAATGAAATATTTTTACTTGAAAAGTTAAGAATTAAAAGCTGTTCAAATAATTCGATATTTAATTAAATAATTAATTGATTGTGCTAATATGTTTAAAAATATCTTGTGATATAAATTGTCAAAGCTTTCTAAATGAAGCATATTAACTGAATCCCTAGAAACAAACAAAAACAAATGTATAATGAACTCGCACTTGAGATATCTAAAAAACCTGGAATTGATAGGGACTTTTTAAAGGATTTGAAGTGGGTTTTTCACTGTTGTTGGTTTTATTTTGTTCAGACATTATGTTTTTTTTTTTTTTAATTTTCAATCAAAATTAGAACACTATTCGCATAATTCGAGTTGTTGACATTCCAAGTTTTTATAGAACATTGCGATTATAATCTAGCCACAGAGGCACGTCGTGGCCTCTTGCCCTTCCTATGAGCCGCCAATAGCCGCCTATCGTATCTGATGTAAGGGAAAATCTCCCACCTATGCCCCCCTTCTTCCGAAGACTTCGCGTTCCGGTTCAAACTCGCGACTCGCGAACAGTTCAACACTAGACTATGGTAGCCAATGGTAGCTCTTCCACCGCGTAACTATCAAACGGCTGTCCTCTAGAAATTTTTATTTTCTTTTTTAAAATCAATTTTCATTTTAATTATTGCACTCATCGACATTATTTCATCATTGTGAAATATTGTAAATATCCCTTTTTGTGGTCTTTTTTCTACCTTTTAATTCCCATGTTTGAATAAACAAATATCACGTGTTTTTAATGTACGATTTTTGCCCAATATTTTTTTTTGTGTATATGTGAAAAGTGGATAAAATTGTGCTAGTGTTTTCTAAAAAAGTGAAGTGCTCTCGAATCGAAAACTTGGAATTATAAAATGGTTTGTTTGCTGGGGAGGAATTTTATTATAATTTTATAATCTATTAAAAATAATGTGTTTAAATGTTTTAATTTGCATCAAATTTTTTAGAAATGAGGATCAAATTTGAAAAAAAAAATTTTATAATGTAGTCGTTTTGAGTTTTTATGAATATATCTAAAACGAGAAATTCTGTATAGAATATACAATACTGAAATGGAATATAAAAGTGTCATTCAGTGTTTTGTTTTTTGTGACAAAAAATCCTTTGAATGATATTTCTAAAGATTTCATGGAACGCCCACACGGCATTCCATGATCTTCTACAAATAATAGATAAATATGTATTTGAATGTAAAGACTTCAACTATTCTTTTGTTTGCTGTAGATAAAATTACACAATTTCAAGTTCCTTGTGTAAAGATAGATAAAAACTGTGTGCTAATTTTTTCTAAACTACTTTTTTTAAAGGAAATATTGAAACTTGAAAGAAATAATTAATTATCAGTGAATTTAATGTTGCTAATGATTTATTTCATGGTTTCTATTTAAAATTGCTCAATTCGCTCAAACTCAGTGTTGTCAATTTTATTTTAAATGAGTTTTTAATTGAAGGTTGTTGAATTTTAAAAGATTTCCACTTTAAGTGATTCCGAAGTTGAGAACGTCATTCAAAATTGCTTATTGTTATATGTAGCTTTTGAATCCTAAATTTTACCTGGTTGAAGTTTTAATCCTTTTATTGAAAATTTCAACTGTCCAATTTTCAAATCTTAAATTTTCAAGTTGTTTTATTTTTATTGTTAACTAACTTTAACACGTCACATCTACGAACCCTAATTGTTAAAAATTGTTCTTTTTTAATTCTTTTAAACCTTCAAATAGCACATTAGACAATTTTGAAGTTGTAAATTTGAACCGGATCAATTATTAATGCTTCTTTTTTTAATTGTTGTCTTCCTGTTGATTTTAGTTAACCTTACAGTCATTTATTTTGCAGTTTATGAAACTAAACGAAATTTCCGGGATCCCTTAAATTTTAAAATAATAATTTTCTTATTTTGAATGCTTAAACCGCAAAATATCGATTATATGGGGTACATTTTCCGCTTTTAATTTCGAACTCTACAAATTTTATATTGTTTAAGTTTTGAAATTTTTTATTTGAATTATCCCACTTTGGAACCTTTAAAATTCAAACTTGTCCAAAATTGAGCAAGAAAAATTTTCAATTGTCCCATTCATAAAAGTTTGAAAGTGTCCACTTTGGATATTAAGATTGTCCAATTTCAAAGCTTAAGTTTTGAAATTTACCCGTTTGGAATTTAAAAATTAGAAATCATCAAACTTTGTAACTTTCAACTTAACAATTTTTCATTTTTGAACCCTAGAAATTTGTAGTTGTCCAGTTTTATACGTCAGAAAAACTTGAATTTGTCCGATTTTGGAAGTTTAAATCTCTAAATTGTCCCATTTTTTGAAATTTGAAGTTTTAGATTGTCTAAATTTAAGTGTAAAGGTTTGAAATTAATCCACTATCAATTTAAAATTAGAGACAGTCTCATTTTGTAAGTTTAAAGATTCATACTAAAAATTCGAAACTGTCGAATTTCTAACATTATCAAAAGTTTTAATTGTTTCATTAAGGCGTTTAAAATTTGAAATTGTCAAATATTAGACAGTAAAAATGTTCAATTTTCTTTTTACAAAAGCTTAAAATATAAAAATGTGCGCTTTTTTTGTTTACTTTACAATTTTTCGATTTTAAATGCTATACATTTTTTATCGTCCAGTTTTGAACGTCATCAAAATTGAAAATGGTCCAATTTTTGAAGTTTGAATGTTAAAAATGTGAAATTGCCCAATTTTTAACATTGTAAAATTTGTAATTGTCTAATTTAGACTTTTACAGTCTGAAAATTTAAAACTGTCCAATTTTGAAAGTAAAATTTTTGACATTGTCTTATTTTGGGAATTTAAAATTTAAATTATCAAATTTTTCACATTAACAATTATAAACTATCCACTTTTAGAAATAAAATTTCTATTTAAATAATATAAGTGAAAATTCCTATTACTGATTTATCTACCCATTGATAATTTTCCGTACAAAATTTAAACAATCTTAAAATTCGTTTATTGCCAAATAATTTGAGGTCGACATGTCGGTAGTTGTGTGGATAACGATTTTTTTTTAATTTGAAAATTACTTTTGATTTTAATCTCTGAAGTGCCTTTTGAAGCCCAATAATAACAAATATAGTCATTATTTTTTTTACTCTCGTCATAAAACTAAGATCTTTAAAACACATCCAGTGTTGCGAAAGTTCGGGACATGGAATGGCTGTTGAGAAAATATTCAATGTTTAATTAAGCAGGATTGATTGACTGGACTTCCCCTTCCTTTTGCTCTAAATCCGAGATCCGAGCTTGCTTTGTGGGATGCTTGCTAGTATCTATTACATATTATACTATACATACCAGTCCATTGACGTGTAAAAGTAATGGCCTTTAATGCGAAAGAAGGTGTAAATATCTGAAGTAATCAAGAAAGTGTACAGAATAATTTAAATTTATTATTCTTAGCACTTTCCCGCCTTCTTTAACTTTATTTACGATATAATTTAACTTTTCTAAATAGTAATTTAAACATTCTTAAACTCTTTTTAGTAACAAGCAAACAAAAGTGAATTTATAAAGGTACAGATTTCCTTATCACTAATGGAGTATTAGCCAACCAAGTATTGTTTTGCTCGCTAATCAGGTAATGAGAACTTGGCCTCCACGCAGAACCAACTGCTATAACATGCGCATAAAAATTATTTATCAGATCATTTTCATTTTTTCGGGAAGAAATGATTTTATTAACAATTTTCCGCATGGGAAAATCCATGAACTGAAGAATTATTCCTTTCTTCGAACAATGAAAAAGAATGCTGTTATATTAGGCAAATTCTAGTCTCTAGAAGCAATTTTCAAAATTCTCAGTCACGAGCAAATAGAGCAATAATTTACGTTGGTCCTTTGAGGATAGAGAAAGTTGCCAACAACGCAGAATTATTTTCAATTTTTTATCAGTGGTATATGTTTACGAAAAGGTTATCGATTTGAATTATATTTTATTTATTTATAAGAGTAAAATCGAACATTTACAGGCTTGAAAGTGTTGAATTTAAACTTCAGTTTGAAAATGTTTACAGGGTGCCCCTATAGTAATTTTCACCCACAAAATAAATGAAGGAATAATGAATCAAATGTGTCTAAGATTATCCAGTAGTTTGGCATAGGTCAAGCTATTGGTCAAGAACATTGTTTTATCTTATTTCAAGCTGCGAAGAAATCTGATATTCGTTTATCTTTAATAAATCGAAGACATAAATTTTTATATTGTTAAAGGTGTTTTATAAGTGAAAAACCAAATACAACCATGTTTTCGACGTTTTTAAGGACAACTAATAACAGCATCATGCTTAGCACATAAAAATCTATAAACAGGTTGGCCGCTAGACCGGGAAAAACGGGAAATAAACAGTGAATTTATTTTTTGACCGGGAATTTTACCAATTTGTAGGAAACAAAATTTGTCCAAGTTTGATTTGAACCACTTTTTTTTAATAATTAATTCAATTGTTATGTTTTTCAATTATGATATCATTCAGTTATAAAGACGTAAAAAATTAAAAATTAGAAGCGTTTGAAATCGACAATTTTTGATTTAAAAAAATCTGTTTAGTTGAATAACTGTGAATATAAATTATAATGATTTTAAAAATGAACTATTTATTAAGGCTTAACAAGTGACTAATATAATTGATTTTACAAGGCGATTCAAAATGTCTTCATAATTGAAGAATTTCCAGATTTTAACGTTAGAGATTTAACTGTTTCAATTGGAAGGTCTTTGTAGCTAAACAAATGTAAACGCCAGATTAAAACTTTGTAAACTATTTAAAAAATTGTAAATAACTTTAAAACAACTGATTCGCAATTAAAGACTTTTATTAAATTTAAAATATTGTTTTATAGTCTAAAATTTGACATTTAAAAATTTTTTTTTTTTAATTAGGAAAAAGAACAATGGCTTAATATTAAGAAATATTTCACTGTTCATTTAAAACAGTCATTGTAAATTAAATATTCAAAACTGAACTTTGAGCGTTACAATCTTGATAGTTATAGTTAGAGCGCGCCTACGGCGCGCGGTATTGGTTCTCGTGCTTCGCGCTCGCTCTATGCATATTCCCCACACTTATGCACAGACTTTTTAAAACTAAAGGTCAAAGCATCGACAGCAGTAATTTGCTTATTGTGAATTCTCTTTTGTTAAAGCTCCTTCGGCTTTAACGAACACATTCTCATCACGTATCTCGTGCTTCGCACTCGAATATATCCCTCAAATTGTGTGTCATTTCCATAAATGGATATTATTACAATGCATAACATGAATTGGTATTAAAAGAGGCGCAGTTTAATTGTCTCGTTTAAAGCAACGCGCATTCTTAAAAAAAACTTTTGTTGTTGAAAAAATGTAATTTTTGGATTTTCCATTATTTTTTATGCTGTCAAAATTTTAATTTCCTTTTTTTAAAGAAAAGACAAAAAGTTGTTATTATAATCTTGTAGGGCATTCAAAAATCAACGTTTTTATGCTCTTGCCTTTTTTTCATATCGTGCATTATTCGGTTTAAAATGTTCCTTTTCGTGTGTTTTTTGAAATTTTGTAAATTCTATAAATCTGGTAATTTTTGGTTTTGTGAAAAAAAATCATTGAGATAAATTGTTCGACTTTTTGAATACTATGAATATCCTTACTGACAATTTTTGAGTTTTAAAAAAAGTGGCCTCAAAAATACAAAAAAAACTTGTTTTTCGGATTCAGGGGTTCTTAAAACGTGGGCATCTGACAAAAACTGGGTGGGTGAAATTTTACGCAAATCTAATACCTTGTCTGGTGATAATGTAAAAATGAATTAATTTGTCACAAATCATGTTTTTATATTTCTGTTTATGTTTTTATTCGTAAAAAATATTATTACAAACATAGAAAGATTTCATTGTTTGAAAGCCCACACACGAGACCAAAAAGAAATTAAAATATAAAGTTGTGATGAGAAAGTACCCACGCAGCGGGCAGATATTTTTTGACTATTAATGATGTTTTTTAACGATTAAAGTGAAAACTACGGATCCTATCAAAAAGTGATTCATCCCAAATTCCAAATTTGTAGATCTTTTTCAAATGCACAATTTTTGTCTACTCATCTTTTACCGTATTTTGCATAGTTTGACCGAAAAATGTAATTTTTGGATTTTCTATTATTTATTTTGCTGTCGAAATCGGAATTTTTCAAGAAAATTCAAAAAGTGATGATAATATTGTAGGGTATTCAAAAAGCAACATTTTTCTTCTCTTTACTTTTTTTCTTATCATGCGTTATTTGACTTAAAATGTTCATTTTCGTGTGTTTTTTGGAATTTTGTAAATGCCATATTTCTGATTTTTTTGTTGTTGAAAAAAGTGGTCTCAAAAAATTTTTAAAGGTGCTTAATTTTTGAATTTTTATCCAAAATTGCTGGATAACGAACTTGACCCTTAGTGTAGGACAGACAGACACATTCTTAAAGCATGTTTTTTGGATTGAGGGGGTCTCAAAACGTGGACATTAGACCAAAACTGGGGGGGGGGGGTCAAATTTGACATAAATCTAATACCTTCTCTGGTGAGAATGTAAAAAATTTTATTTACAAGTAAAAGTATTGCACTTTGATATTTAATAAATATCGAAAATATATTTAGAAGGTCTGAAAAGATTCAAAATCAAGAAAAAATTTGAAATGATTTCAAATACATAATTTCAGTGCAAATAGCCCACGGCATAATTTCTATTTTTAAGAATTGTAAAAGGCTTCAAGATAATAAAAAACATTTCCGTAAAATTCCTAAGAAAATTGAAAATAACTTTTTATTTTGAAAAATTAATCTTAAGAGAAGATTTAAAAAGATTTAAAAAGATTTCTAAAATTGTCAAAAATGAATCTGGAAAATTTTAAGGAAATCTTTTTAATTTTGCAGAATTTTAAAGAAATGCGAGGAAGAATTCGATTTATTTAAAAAAATGTTTAGAAGGTTTGAAAAAATTTCAAAAATAATTAAAATTTAAAAAAAATGCAAAACAACATGTAGATGTTTCAAAATTGTGAAATAGAAGGATTATTAAAATATTAAAAATAAAAATAATTTAATTTCTGATTTAAGAAGTGTTCGAATTTATAACAAAAATGTAATCGTTCAATTTTTAATCTTTCTAGATATAAATTTCTTAAAATGATTTGAAGTTCAGTTTTTACTACTTCAAATGGAAACTTTTTTAGCTTTAGAGTTTGGTTTTTTTTTACTTTAATTGACCGTGAAAAATTTTTACGAACCGCGAAAAAACAGAAAAATGATCGGGATTTTGTTCTGTGATATAAAAATATGACAGCAATGTTTCTAATTCAAGATATTTTGCATTGATCCCAAACAAAATTAAACCTATTCATGCAAAAATGGTCAAAATGTGCATTTTTTTATAACAATTTTTTATATAATTAACATTTTTTGGTCACTATGAAAAACATGATAGTAAGGAATCTTAGGCTACACATTTTAAGTTGATTTTGCAAAAAAATCAAGCCTTTTCATAAAAAATGGGCAAAAGTTGCATTTGTTAATAAAAATTTTTAAAATAATAAACATTTTTTGGTCACTATAAAAAATATTATATCAAGGAGTCTTAGGCAAAACATTCTAAGTTGAGTCCGCAAAAAAAATCAAGCCTTTTCACCAAAAAATTGTCCAAATGTGCATTTGTTTATAAAAATTGTTTAAGTAATTCGTTGTGCTCAGCTATTCTTAACTTATTGTAATCGCACATCATTATCTGAGATACCTTACATAAAAGCTACGGGTCAAAATTAGCTAATCATTGCAAATCACGAAAAAATGACTTTTGTGAATGAATTTGTTTATAACATTACTAGTTTTCATTGATTATAGTTCTTACATTGATTTATGACCTTTTTACGGAATTTCAAATTCTTAGAAGAAATGGTATCATGGAAAAGTGTAGCAACAAGAAGTTGTATGTTTGTTGTCAAATAACAAATTTCCGTTAAATGAAAATAAAAATTGCACAGTTAAATATTATGCCTGGAAGCTTACGGTCATTTCTAAAAATGAAAAATTAAAATCCGTTAAGAATTGCTCGGTCAATCGATTTTTGTCCAAAAAATGTACTTTTTGAAAAATTTTAAAAATAATTTAAAATTTGAGAAAATGTAAAACAACTTCTAGATTTCTTAAGATTTTAAAATAAAATTTGCAAACATTTCAAGGATGCTTAAACTATTTATAATGCAAATAATTTAATTTCTGATTTCGAAATTTTACGTTGAAAAAATGTAAATTACAATTTTTGTAATGTTTCTAGTCTAAAATAACTTAATAATATATTTTTGAACATTTGTAAAGCTGATTGATTGATTCTTTAATTTAGAGTATCGAATTTTGCAGGTCAATTTTGCAGTTCAATTTTGCATCTTAATTAAAGCTGTTCAATTGAAAAGTGTTGGTACCTTCCAGTTTATACGTGTAATTTATTGAGCATTTGAATACAACATTTTTGAATTGAAACATTTTTTAATTTAAGAGTTCCACCTCGAACTGCTTAATTTGTTGTTTATTTTTTATTGATTCAAATGAAAAAATGTGTTAGTATAGAGTTCCAGTTTTAGAATATTATTGACCGGGAATAATGTTTGCGTACCGGGCAATGACCGGGAAATGACCTTGAATTTTTTTCTCCCATTAAACCGATCACCCTGAGGAAGTTTCCTCTATTATTATTTACAATTCCCTCGAGAAAATGCAGATTGACTCTAAAGTCTAAGATCGACAAGTAGATCTAGAGATTGCAAAGATTTAAGGTAGATAATTCGAATCCTCTCGATATCTCCTGTCAGATAATAATCTATCGTACACCTAGACACGGAGTCTTTCGCATCCACTTGCACGCACTTCTCCGAGTGGCCAAAGGAGCAAAAGTTAATCCTAAGGCTAAACACACGAGTGTTAATTTTTTTATTCCCCTTTAAGATCGCATCAACGCTTTCACATCTTACATTCTCACGACAGTATCTCCCGTTTGCGGGCGGAATCACACGTTGATAAGAACTCGCGGCAAAATTTCACGCTTCGGAGAGCAACACGTGCACGCAACTAGATGATATAGTAACCCAGAAATCGACATTTTTATCATTTTCTTTTTCTGTACTAATTTACGCCACTTATGGCAATTCTAAGTCAATCTCTGCCTTCTAAAAATGGAAAACCATTTTCCACATGTTTAAGTGAGATCTGCACAAGAATTTTTTTAATACAATAACGGATCTTCCATAAACTGCTTTGCCAATATTGAATTTTCACCGAAAAGATGAATTTTTAACCAAATAGTTAAATTTTAAAACAAAAACGTAAATTTTCCAACAATAAGATTAAATTTTTTTTACACAAAAACACGAACTTTTAAATAAATAGTTTAATTTTTAAACAAGTAGGTGAATGTTATACAAAATTTTAATATTCAACAAAAATTTTAAATTTGCGACTAAAATGATAAATTTTTACCTCAAAGAGATTTAAATTTGAAATAAAAAAAAAAGTGCAATACAACAAAAAAGATTACTTTCAAGTAAACAGTTGTATTTTTAACCAAAAGGTCAAATTTGTAACCAAAAAGATTAATTTTCTACCAAAAAATACGAATTTTGAACACAATACACGAATTTTTAATCAAGTAGTCAAGTTTCCAACTCGAAAATTTGAATTGTCAAATGAAAATATCAATTTTGAATCACAAGTGGAATAGTTACATTTTCAGTTTAAAAAAAAATTAATTATCTCACAAACAAAGTATTTTATACTAAATTATTCAATTTTCAACCAGAGATTAATGTTCAACTAAAATGACGAATCTTCAAACAACAAAATTATTTTCAGCAAAGTAGTTCTTATTCAACCAAATAGTTGAATTTTCAATCAAAAAGGTAATTTTTTAATCAAGAAATTAATTTTCTACCAAAAACGACGCATTTTCAACAAAATGCATGACAATTCAACAAAAGAATTAATTTGCAACCAAATAGTCTAATTTTTAACAACAACAAAAATATTTTTCAACAAAGAAGTTAATTTATAACCAAAAAGTTGAATTTTCACCTAAATTGTTGAATCGTTAATCAAAAAATATTTTAATTTGAAATAAAAAAACTGTTGAAGTCAACCTTAAAGACAATTTTTTAACAAAATGTTGTTTTTTAAACTAGAAGAGTTTCATATGCAACGAGCAATAAATATTTCCATTTTCACTTTAAAAAAACATTTATCAACCAAAAAAAACAAAATTTTAAAACAAAGATCAATTTTTAACTAATTAATTTATTTTTTATTAAAAAATGTGACTTCAAATAAAAATATTAATTTTCAACCAAATAGTTTAATTTTTATCAAAAAAGTTCATTTACAAGCAGAAGTTGAATTTTCAATTGAAATGATGAATCTTCAAACATCAAAGATTTGAATTTGAAACCGAAAATGTTGAAATCAACCCAAAATATGAATTTCAAACAAAAACGTTACGCAACCAAAAAGGATGAATTTTCAACAAAGAAGATAAGTATTTGCCAAAAAGTACAATTTTTCAACCACAGAGTTGAATTTTCAATTGAAGGTAGCAAACTTTAACCAAAAATGGAAAACTTACATTTTCAGTTATCAGAATTTAATTCCCATTCAAGAAAAGAATAAATTTTCAACAAAATAGTTACATTTTTAACAAAATAATTGAATTTTAAACTAAAATTATGAGTCTTCAAGAAAAAAAATTTGCATTTTGAACCAAAAAGGATGAATTTTCTAAGTAGATTAATTTTTTACCAAAAAGTGTGAATTTTCAACAAAAAATGGAAAAGTGACATTTTCAGATAAAAAGTTCTCATCCAAAACAATAAACAAATTTTTGGCAAAATAGTTAAATTTTCAGCCAGGTATGAATTTTCAACTAAAATGTTGAATCTCCAACAACAAAATAATTAATTTTTAACAAAAGAGTTTAAAATTTAACCAAATAGTTAAATTTTTAGCCAAAAAGATGAGTTTTTAATTTTAACCAAGAAGATTAATATTTTTCCAAAAAAATCTCGTTTAAAAAAAAGTGAATTTTCTACCAAATAGTTCAATTATTAAATAAATAGTGCTTTCAACCATAAAGTTGAATTTTCAACAAAAAATATGAATTTTCGGCAAAAAAGGTCATTTTGGACTAAGAAGTTGCATTTTGAACTAAAGAAAAATAATTTTCAACAAAATATTTTGTTTTTGAACTAGCCCTCGCCCTCTACCCTAAATCCGCAACGTAGTTTGTGGATATTCCAAACAATAATATATTAATTTGAGAATAAGCAAACTTTTCAAATGACCCTGATTGATTCTGAAGAGCAATTTTGTTGTTATTCACAGAGCAACACATCCCGTTAAGCAATAGTTAATTTCCTACTTTTTTTTGTTGTCCTCGATTAATCAATACTTATCATTATCCTGGCTTTCGCGAGAATTACGTTGCCTCTAGAGATTCGTAGATCCGGAAGATTTTACGCTTAATTATTTCTACGAGGAGTGTGCGTGCAGAATTGACTCAAGAAAAAAACTTTCAAAGGAAACGTCTATAACTATAATTTAAATCATGAATTATCACGTAAGGAAAAATGGTTTAGAATTTCTGTTACATTTCCTTGTTTCTAACCACTTCTCATCAATTTTATTAAAACTGAAATAATTAGTTTATGAATATTAATTGTAATTGTCACCGTGGAATAGTATCTGAGGTGGAAAAATCACATGGGGTTTTGTTTACTTTTCGATAAAAAAGCTGTTGTAAAATATATGGTTAGTTTTTAGTTTCAATAGCAGTTCAAATATTCAAATATTTTGTTTAAAACTCATCTTTGTTTGGTTGAAGACTCAAATATTTAGGTAGAAAATTCGTCTGTTTGGATAGAAAATTCTTCTTTTATGGTAGAAAAATCATCTTTTTAAGTTGAAAATTATACCATTTGATTTAAAATGTATCTTTGTGGGCTAGAAATCCAACTCCTAGGTTAAAAATATATTTTTTTTAATTCAATTATTTGGTTAATAATTCGTCATTGTTGGATGAAAATTATCTCTTTTTTTTGCAAATTCACCTTTTCAGGCTGTTGATGCAACTGTATTCTGAAAAATTCGTGTTTTTTTATTTTAAATTTAATTGTTTATTTGAACATGCAACTTCTTGCGTTCTAATTTTAGTTTTTTAATTGAAAATTCTACCATTCAGTTGAAAATTCGTATTTTCAGGTTGAAAATTCAACTTTTTGGTTAAAAATTCAATTATTTGGTTAAAAAGTTGAAAATTCGTCTTTTTTAATAGAAATTTTTTGTTTATGGTAGGAAAGCCATACTTTTTGGGTAAAAATTCATCTTTCTTGATTAAAAAAAATGGTAAATGTAACTATTTGGTTGAAAATGTTTATTTTCTTGAACATTTAACTATTTGGTTGAAAGTTCATCTTTCTTATTTGAAAATTATGTTTTTTTGAGAATTATCATTTTCACCTTGCTAATTCAAATGTCTTCTAGAAAATTCGTCTTTTTAGCTTAACAATTCAGTCTTTGTTGAAAATGCAACTATTTTGTTGAAAATGCAATACGTTTCGACTAGAAATCTTTTATATCTAAAGCATTTCATATTAAATTCAATATATTACCTTTATATTAATTTCATTTAAAAGAATGTATTCCCCTGTTTTTGTGAACTGCGCAGTAGATGCCGACGGCAATTCGTTCTGCGCAGAAGACACATATAGGGTAATTATATCTCAGCAGTAAATACTGATGGCAATTAGACATACAAAGATTTATCTCAAATATTGTGTGGTACAGCCATGAATTTTGTCAGATATTTGCAAAGTTACATGATCTTTGGGAAAAAGATGGATTTAAGTAGAGGAACCGATACCAAAAAAATTTCTATAAAGCAAAAGTTCATTCAGGATAAACTATAAAGAGAAAAAAGGTTAATTTATAGCCGGCATAATTTAAGAATTTTTTATTAGAGTGATGTAGCTCAATTAACACTTCAAATCGTTAAAATACAGGTTTTCTTGAAGGTCCAGGTATAGCCATCATCGTAACTTAATTATAGTGTTTCATAAGATACTAGAAACATAAAATGAAAATGTGTCCAATTTTGATTTTTGAAAGATAATGTACTTTTTATGGTTCCGTTTAGAATTTCTACGATTGGTACATACAATTGTCGAATTTTAGAAGATTAAAACCTTAAATTATTCCATTTTGAAAGCTAGAAGTTTGAATTCGCCTATATTGAACGCTAAAAATTTGAAATTGTTCCATTTAAAACTTTGTCAGTTTGAAACTGTTAAAGTTTTTTTATTTAAATTGAGTTATGAAATTCAGAATTTTTTGTTGTTATTTTTATTAATAACCGAATTATTAATCACCAAAATAGATGGAGTTGGGAAATAAAAGCCTTGTAATTGGTAATTTTTACATCACTTACATTTTTATAAACTGATGAATTAAAATTTCTTATTTTCATTTTAAATAGTACTGTAAATTCAGAAAAGTTCTGATATTTTATATCCTTCCATTTTCGGACTTCCATTTTCCATATCGGACACATTGTTGTCGGAACCCTAATTGGCATTTCATTTCTTGAAGTTGTTTAATATCTTGAATTTATAATTTTGAAAATTAATTCTACTAATAATAGAAAACTTTATGCGAATTGAGAAATATTTATGCTTATTGTTACGTTTCATACTTTAAGAACAAAGAATTTCAATATAAAATTATGAAGTTTCAAAGAAGACTTACATTTTTTTTAAATTTTAGGTTTTGTCTGTGTTTTTTTTCATCCGAAATGAGCATTGCAAAGAAATCATAAAGATTCGTAACTTACAACAATTTTAGGTTATATTTGCGTTCTTGGTTGGAAATAGGAAATGGCTATTTGAAACAAAATTATTAGATTTTGAAGAAAATTGACATTGTAAACAATTTTTTAGTGTTTTCGTTGGAAATTATTGGTTTTTTAAATAAAAAGTTATCATCATTCAGAAGTTAAGTTATTCTTTTACAATTTTAGGTTGTGTTAAAATTTTCCAACCACAAATCGGTAATTTTACACAAAAAATAGTTTTCGTCTAAAAGTTCTATTTTTATTAAAAAAAATTATCGTATTTAAAAGATTATTTATAATATTTAAACAATAATAGGTTATATTCGTATTTTTTGTTGGAAATTGGAATTTTTTTAATATAAATGGAGTTAGTTTATATTTTTATATATTGCACAAAAATATTATGTATTAAATCAATTCATTTGAATTCTTTTGAATTCCCTTGCAGTGTTCTAAGCCTATTTCAAATTTATTGAATTTAGTGAAGTTTAAAAAAAATATTTTTAATTGTTTTCAATTCATGTGGTTTTTTTTATTCATCTTAAATTTTTATGAATTTCGTTGACCTCTTGACGTTTGCCTTAAATTCTCTTGAATTTTTCTAAGCTTATTTCAAATATACGGAATTTATTGAAGGTTTTCCTTATTGTTAATTGTTGCCTATTTATTTTTATTTCTATGAGAATCATCGAATTCTTCTCGCTTACCTTAAATTCCTCTAAATTCATTCCAATTTTGCGGAACTCAATGGAATTGTTTTGATTAATTTTTTTGTTAATTTATTTAAATTTCCTTCAGTTTTCCTAAGCTTATTACAAATTTATTGAATCCAGTGAAGTTTTTTCTTATTTTTTAATTGTTTTTCAATTCATATGAGTTTATTTTTAATTTATCTTACATTTCTATAAATTTCATTGAATTCTTTCCATTTACCTTACATTCCTCTAAATTCCTTCTTATTTTACGGTAATAAATGGCATTTTTGTGATTAATTTTTTTTCAATTAATTCGAATTTATTTAAATTCTCTTGAATTTTTCGAAGCTTATTTTAAATTTACTGAATTCAGACAGTTTTTTCTTAGTTTGAAATTATTTTCAATTCATTTTAATCATGAATTTCAAATTTTACGAAAATCAATGGCATTCTTTTGAATTTAACTTGACTTGTTTGGAAGTAACTTTGCTTTTACACACAAAAAATTAGAGGGCCCTTACATTTTTACGAAGGTCCTGAATTCAGATTTGTAGCTACGCTCCTGAAATGTCCCAAAATATTTCCGACCTGTTCGCGCGCATAACAATTGACAATTGGATCAAATCGTCGATCAAGTGATATTAGTTCGATTTCTAGATTTAAAAAAAAAATCTATCTGACCAAATCTTGCCTATAATTTTATCTGGTTTAGGCACTATTATTATTCTCTAGTATTATTCTAAAAGACAAGTGAACAAGTCTTGTATTATATTATCGATAAGACGTTCAACTTGAGACAGTTATACGAATATCGTGCTTGCAAAGTACACGTGTGCATTATACAGCAAGCCGTGTGGTAATAGTTTACATTTTACTTTTTTTACAAGTACAATAGCAGACAATAGCTTCGCAAATCCTATGGTACATCTAGAAAACTTACTGGCAAAAAAACGTATGTTAGGAACCGCAGGTTTTGTTTGTTGTTTGTTTGTTTTTACGATTTTTATCAGTAGTCAATAGTTAGCAATAATTGTTTTATAGAAACTGCTTCAGTATTTTGGAATGACAAATTTTGCCGTTTTGAGAAGTAATTCATGTACTTTTAGATCTTCATTTTTGTAACCGGCGCGCCGGCGTCCTTCCTAACCTCAAATTTTAGCCGCTTTTTTTCGTCCTTTTTTCTATTATTTCTGAAGAGAGTTTAGTTCTGGTTTAATAGAAAATAATAAAAATGTTTTTACCTATCCTAGAAAAAAACCACGCGCTCTATTATTAATTATTTTATCTCGAGAAATTTCGAAATCAAAATATAAAATTAATAATAATACCAAATTCTTGTATTTTATAAAAACAAGGACTATCTTTTCGTACGATATTATAGACAAAAAAGTTCCATTTTTGTCTAAAACACGAATAAAAGCAGAAATAATTTCCGAAGAAAAACACTACCATAACCTAAAATTGTTCTAAATTGTAAGTTTCATTTTTGAAGTAATTTTTTTTAATGACAATAGCAATTTTAGACGAATAATACTAATATGATAGTATATTGTATAAGATTTTAAACCTTTTAAAAAGGTGCACATGCCTAAAATCTATAAAATTGTCAATTTAACAACTGCATAATAATCTGAAAAATCTTCAGATTTTTTAAATTAAAAATACGAATTCTCGATGAAAATTGTTCCGCATTGTAAATATGTTTTATAATTTAATGACTTTTGTTTCAAATATCTGATTTCCGGCAAGAAGCGTAAACTTAATCTTAAATTGTTCTGTAAACGCTAACGTTAACTAAAATTATTTTAAAAATTACGAACTTTATTAATATAATGAGTTTTTTTATCAAAAACATCCATTTCGGGTGTAAAACAGTAACATAACCTGAAATTGTTAAAAACTTACTAGCCTTCTTTGAAATCTTTAAAATATAATCCTTGTTTTTATTTTAAAATACCAATTTCTGATGAAAACTACTATTATCCAAGATTTTTAAAAGGGGCTAAATCCTGTTAAAATTATAATGATTGTTGTTTTAATATACTATTTTTTAATGTAAAAAAAAAGATCTCAACCTAAAATTGTTCAAAAATTATGAATCTTCATTTAAAGTCTAATGATTTTTTAATATAAATTTGTATTTTCGCCTAAAAAATAACACAATCTAAAAGTTTTAAAGCCTTTTAATTGGATTATTTTAAACAAAAATCATTGGATTAATATCTAAGCATTTTTGTTTTAAAATCCCATATTCAGGTAAAACACAGCAACAAAACATGAAGTTAAAAATTTTTTTAAATATTTTTTCAAATCTAATATTTTTTATTTAAAATACTAATAATTTTTGACAAAAGACATTGAAGTATAAAATAATAGAAAATTGTAAATCTTCCTCGAATTGTAATTATTTTTTTGTAAAACGCTAACGTAACATAAAATTGTTTAAAAATTATGGGGTCAAGTAATATAATTATTTGCTAAAATGTCAATTTCCGACAAAAAACGCTAACGAAACCGAAAATCGTAAATTGTTGAAAAATTTTTTATCTGTATTTATAAAAAAAATTCCCATTTTAGACGTAAAATGCTAACGTGGCCTAAAATTGTGGAAAATTTTTAATGTTTGATAATGGGTTTTGTTTAAAAATGCTAATTTCCGATAAGAAAAAAAAACTAAGACAACTTGACAAAGACAACTTAACATTTTTATAAATTTGAAGTCTTCTTCGAAACTTTATGATTTTCTAATAAAATTATTTTGAAAAAATACTAATTTCCATTACATATGTTTATGATATGAAATTCTAATAATGGAATTCTGATAATATAGCTTTTAAACAAGAAAATATTTTGTTTATGTAGATATTGCAGTTCAATAGAACTAATACGTAAAATTATTGTTTTTTATTAATCTAGCAGAGTAGCCACTGGACCGGGAAACGGGGAATGTGTTGAGACCGGGAATACTCGGGAATTGACAGTGAATTTATTTTTTGACTGGTAATTTCACAAATTTCGAGAAAAAGAATCTATCCAGTCGAAATGTGATAAATTTCATATCATATCATTATATCAAATGATATAATGCAAATTAAAATAGGTTTGATGTCAACTAAAAAAAAAAAATATGCCCGCTTCGTGGGCGCATTCTCCATTCGCAAGCATAAAATATTTTTATTTAAATTTTTAAAAAGCTCTAACTTTTTGAATTTTTGTGTAATCAACAAATTTCACTGAGCTACATTTTTAAAATGTTCAAAAGTATATAACTTCTAATTTTCATCGAAATTGAAAATTGTATGTTCTAAATTTTTTAATTTTGGTTGGAAATATCTGCTTAACAAAATTAGCCTTTATTTTAGGAACGTTAAGAAATGTATCAAAGGCTGACTCGAGGGGACAAATCCTTCAAAAGGTAGGATGGCTACAACATTCAGGTAACGATACATACAGACAGGCAGACGCCGACTAAATTTTATGAATTTTGGATTCTGTGAGTGCCGAAACGTAAAGATCCGTTAAAAACCAGATATTAAAAATTTGCACGAATACATTACACTCTCGTGAATGAAAATTTAAAAATTTTAAGTTCAATTGTTAAATTTTTCAATTATAAAAATGATTCACTTTACAATGCATAATTGTATTATCTTTTTACTTAAAAAATTTCCATATTAGATCTTAATTTTTAAGCGTAAGCTATGAGACTGAAGCAATAAAAAATTAAAAACGTTTGAAGTTAATCATAGTTCGAGTGTTAAGAATTTGTAAATTTATTTATTTTATACAAGAATTCTGAATTTGTTTAAAATTAAACAATTTACAGACTTTGGTTTGAAAATTGAACTGTTTTAATTCGAAAGCCTTAGTCGTGAAATAAATTGAAACGTCTGATTAAACCTATATAAACTATTTGGACTTTTTACATTCTTATTCATGAGAGTAATGTTATCGTACAAATTTGGAAAATCTGGTTTTTAACGGATCTTTACGTTTTGGCACTCACAGAATTCAAAAATCATAACATTTTTCGATTGTTACGTGAATGTTGTAGCCACGTTAACTTTTAAAGGATTTGTCTAATCGAGTCCACCATTGATACACTTCTTAACGTTCCCAAAATGAAGGTTTAGTTCGTTAAGCAGATATTTCCAACCAAAATTAAAAAAATTAGAGCATTTGAAAATTTTTTTCAAAATAAAAAAAATGTTTATCAAAGTTTCTTATAGACAGGTAGATGGCTTGCAAATTACCAAATAAAATTTTTGATTTCGATGAAAATTAGAAATTTTATATACGTTTGAAAAGGTTGAAAATGTTCAGAAAAATAGAAAAAAATTCTGATAGATTAGGAAATGTCATTTAAACGTTTCACTAGACATCAAATATATGTAGAAACTATCTCAGTTAAATTTTTCGATTAGGCAACAATTCAAAAAGTTAGAAGCTTTTTCAAAATTTAAAGAAAAATTTTTTTTAACATTTGGAAAATTTGCAAAAAAAAAAGGAAAAAAGATTTTAAATAGGTCAAAAAATATCAATCAAAATTTCTACTTGATATACAATATATGTATTTCGAAACTATTCTTATGAAATATCTCAATTAGGCATAAGTTCAAAAAGCTGAATCATTTTCAAAAATATGCAATCTTTTTTTTTAAGAGAACAAGATTGACAAATTATCTGATAAAGTTTTTCAATTGGCTACAAATTAACGAGCGCGAAGCGCGAGTTTTGTAATGAGAATGTAATCGTCAAAGCCGTAGGTGCTTTGAAAACCTTATTTAAAAACAAATCGACAAAAAATTCAGTTACAATGAATGGCTGTAATTCGTCAGAAGTTTGAATCACACTTTTCGATTTAAGTTATAATATTTATGACATTTAAAAAAATGTAGTTAAAGTGTACGTATCAAACGTACGAAAACAAGCTCAAATCGCGAGAGCGCACCCGCGTGCCTTGTGCACCACAAAATTTTTTTGTTAGCATTTAGCAACATTTTACTGTTTTTTTTAATGAGCAATTATAAATCAAATTATAAAAAGTAAACAATTTGAAACTACATTGTTCGAAATAGAAAGCCTTGTATCGTTAAATTTTCATAATGATAAATTTAAACTTCGAACGTTACATCGTTCCATTTAAAAATTTTAAACGACTTAACATAAAATAAATCAACTTCTTAAAAGGATGTTTGTGTAAAAGAACGTTTGAATTCTAGTTTTAAGAGAAAGGGAAGAAATTTTGTATATAATTTGAGTTGATAGGGAAAATTATTTTTAATTTAGAGCATTGGAAATGATAGCGTGGATTTATATTTTGTAACCAGAAATCTTTAAACTGTTCAATTTCTAAACGTTTTTACTTGAAAATTTTGCAGTTTAATGAAATTTTATTAATAGTTCCTATTTCATTCAATTATGTCAGTTCATTTAAATTCGAATAATTTCGAATCCTATCAGATTTATTGGCTCTTTTTTATTTATTTTATTACATCTTTTAAATTAAGCTGTTTTTAAGATTCGTTCTTTCAGCTCTTTCTGTCGTAAATTTGAGATGTAAAATATCCGTAGTCATTTGAACTTGACCCTTTTCACACTTCTTTCCTCTTTTTTTTTTTAATTTTCTCTTGTTAGTTAATTTTCCGCAGTCTTTACAACTCGCTTCATAACTGACTTTGCATTCCTTCCATTTAACTCTCAACAATTCGTCCTTTCTATCATCGTCCTTTCAAGAATCGCAAGGCTAGACTCTGAAAATATGCGTGACGATGACGTTTTGAATTTAATGACATGCCTCTTCGGCTAATTTATCACCACTTACGACTTCTCCATTTATTGATTTAATATTCTCTTTGTCCATTATTTTGCAACACAATAGTTTCACCTTTTCTTCAACTTCATTTCATTTTAACTCATTCTCATTTCATAAAAGAATGACAAAACCGAGGAAAAATAACGGATTTGTTTATCGTTTCGCTTATGGAACTCTCTCGATTCATTTAAATTCCAGAAAGCGGTCCCCAAGCCTCAGATTCAGGCACGTAGATAGAAAAATTTGCAATGTCGAATAAATTTCAATTCGGACATCTCATTTCATGAGTCGCATTTTCTTTGAATTGTAGTTTCTTCTTTTGTTCTGAATCGTCATCGACATTTAAATTCTTCTCTGATTTCATCCAGTCATTTTCAATGAAGCTTTATTTATTTTTCTCTAAAAAAAATAGGTGTGCCACGAAAAAGTCGAAATCATTGTTCTCACTTTTCCACGTCGCCGATTAAGTAATTTAAAAAAAAAAACGACGGAAGGAATGTTCCCAAATTCACACACATAATTAACAATTGAGTTTCAGTTAAAGGGCAGTGACCAAGAATGTCACATTTGTGTGCATAAAAGAACTGACCAAAATTTAGGATTTATTAATTCAGAATTTTATTGTTACATTGTTAGCTAAAATAATTAATTTTTAACCAAGAAAAAGGCAAGTTTCAAGATATCAATTAAATTTTCGACCAACTGATGTATCTTTAATTTAAAAAATGAATTCTAAACAAAAAGTTTAATAGTCGATATTTTCACCAAAAATACTAATTTTCAATGAAGAAAGATTTTTCAATCAATAAAGAAACAAAATGCATCAAAAATCTTGAGTTTTCAAGTCATGAAGAAGAATTTAAAAAGAAAGTTATTAAATTCACAACACTAAAGTATGCAATTTCTACCAAAATAGTTGAATTTTTGAATAAAAAACACGAGTTTTAAACCAAAAAAGTGAATTTTCAACTGAAAAAGATCAATTATTTTCTAGCGAAAATGTAATAACTTCGTTCTGAGTGAAAAAAATTCATTAAAAAAAAATAACTTTTAACTAAAATGATGTATATTAATTCAAAAACAATTTTTTGAACCAAATAGTTGAATTTTTAAAACATACATTGAATTTTCTACAAAAGAAATTAAATTGCAACCTAAAAGATTAATATTTTACCATCGTCCAAAATTTTAAATTTTCAAGTCATAAAGAAGAATTTAAAAAGAAAGTTATTAAATTCACAACACTAAAATATGTATTTTCTACCAAAATAGTTGAATTTTTGACTAAAAAACACGAGTTTTAAACCAAAAAAAGTGAATTTTCAACTGAAAAAGATAAATTATTTTCTAGCTAAAATGTAATAACTGCGTTCTGAGTGAAAAAAATGTATTTTAAAACAAAAATTAACTTTGAACTAAAATGATGTATATTAATTCAGAAATAATTTTTTTAACCAAATAGTTACATTTTTAACACATACATTGAATTTTCTACGAAAGAAATTAAATTGCCACCTAAAAGATTAATATTTTACCAAAAACAGAATAATCTTCAACAAAATAAAAGAATTTTCAACCAAATACTTTAATTTTTAATGGAATGTTCAACTTAATAGTTTAGTTTTCTACCAAGAAAATAAAATTTTTCAACCAAATAGATGTATATTCAACTAAAAAAGATGAATTTTCAAGTAAAAATAGAATAGTTTAATTTTCAGTTAGCGAAATAATTTCTAAGGCAAATAGGAAAAATTTTCAATCAGGCAAATAAAACAAATTTTAAACGAAACTGTTGAATTTTTAACCAAACAAATGAATTTTCTATCAAAACGATTGTATATACAAAAAAAAAATCGACGAAAAATGAAGTTAAATTTTTACTTTAAAAAATGTTTTTTTATTTAAAAAAAGACTAATTTCTAACCAAAACGATGAATTAGTCACCAGGAAGATTAATATTCTACCACAAAAGACAAATTTTCAACAAAGTACCGAAATCATCAAAAAAATGGATAAATTTTTAACTGGAAAATATAATTGTTAAACCAACAGGAAATATTTCAATTTAAAGTTTAAAACAATATTCGAAAAATACTTTAATTTCGAAAAAATATATTTTACAACTAAAATGATGAACCATCGACCAAAAAGAAAGGATTTTTAAGAAAGTAATTCCACTTTTAACTAAGTATGTAGTTGAATTTTAAACCAAAAACGGTATTTCAATCGCTATTCGCGATTAGTGAAAATCTTGAAAATTTAATCAAATATTTATGTCAATAGATATACCCCGAGACCTGAGTTGAATACCCTGTAAATTCGAGCAAAAATTATCTGTTTGTGTTAAATTTCATCATCAAATGTCGCATTTTTCTTACTTTTGGATTTTATAAATAAAATTATGATATAAAAACAAAAAATGTATTAAATTTACGGTGTCAGATTATTACACACGCGGGAGTCATATTTTGTCAATGAAAAAAAAAATCAAATCATATAAGATTTTCTGTAAAATCCATAAAAAATGTTGGAAAGCAAACCGATTTTTTTCAGAAGAAAGGTTTAAATTCGGGTAAAATAGGATCAAAGTTTTCAAGCATCAACCATTTTGAAACAAAAATAACAACAATCAGGGAATTTCTGTAAGAGATAACTGTAATAAATAATTAGGGCTGCTGCCACATAGTCACTATTAGTCACTGTTTTTTTTTATGAAATCACTTTTTAGTCGCTTTTTTAAATGAAAAGATCAAATTAGTAACTTTTCTTTAAATAAATTCACTCATGTATTAATCCCTGTCCAATTCATGCCTGTACCTATTTCTAAATTGTCTTGAATTCTTTTGAAAACGTTATGGGTATTTTTAAAGATTGCGAGAAATTTTAAATAAATTTTAATAATTTGAAGACATTTTGAAGATTTTAGCGTATTTTTAAAACTTCGAAGGCATTTTAAGGGCTTTTGTCATGTAAAATATTTCAGAATTTCGGAAGATATGGAACGGTTTTATAGGACCGATTAGGTTTTCAGATATTTTAAAAAAATTCACAGGATTTATAACATTTCCAAGGATTTTAGAAAATAGCACCAGAGAATTTCATGGGATTTTATAATATTTTAGTAAATTTTAAACAATTTATTTACGAAAAGTGAGGTGTTTTATAGGGTTTCAAATATTTAAAAAGATTTAAAATTATTAAGTGGATAATATCAGAAAATACCTCTTATTTCGTTCGAATCCCTGTTTTGAAAAGCTGTAAAAAGTTTCAAGTGATTGCAAAAGATATTATCAAAGGATGTGAAATATTTTAGGAAATTGTAAAATATTCCCAGACATTTTTTTAATTATTTCAATCATTTGACGGGATGTCGAAAACTTTGAAATATTTTAGGGTATTTGAACAGATTTAAAAGCATTTTTAGCAGACTTAAACAATTTCGTGGGATTTCCAAGGGTTTGTAGTAAGTTTGAAGGATTTTAATGTTTGAATGGATTTCTGAAAATTGCTTGACACAAAGTGAGGGATTTCGTAGAATTTAAAGATTTGAAAAGATTATCTAATTTTTTTTACAGCCTTTTTGGAATTTACCCTGAATTCTTTTAAATTCTTTTTAAATCTTTTGAATTCTTCTAAATTCGCTCAATTTTACTAAATTCAATGAATTTTTAAAAAGTTTTCGTTCAATTGTTTTAGTCATTAGTCACTTTTTTTAAAGTTTGTAGGGTTTCAAAGATTTAAATTTCTTTGTTGGGATTCACCCTGAATTCTTACTCATTTATCCTGAACTTTTTAATTTCTTGGAATTCTCTTTTTTTTTTATTTATTTAAGTTCTTCTAAATGTGCTCAATTCTATTTAGTTCAATGGATTGTTTTTTATTTTTTTATTTAATTAATCTTAAATTCTTATAACCTCACCTTGAATTCTTAGGCATTTCAAACAATTCTTTTGAAATCCCTGGATTTTTTCTAAGCTTATTTCAAATTCATTGAATTCAATGAAGTTTCTTCTCATTTTAAATTTATTTACAATTCATTAAATTTTTTAAAATAAATCTTGAATTTTTATCATTTTCATCCAATTTTTCCTGTTGACCTTAAATTCCGCTAAATTTATTACAATTTTACGGAAATGAATGGAATTTTGTTTTAAAAATAATTAGCTTGTAGTTTCTTAATTAGAGTAAGGCGGATTGTATGCCTCAAGATTATATCAGTCTAGTAATTTAGAAAGAACAATGGATATCACTTTCCCTATACTTGTCAGCGAAGAGTGTACGAAACCCCGGATTTCACTGGGAACTGCGATTTCCTGGTTTTCTTATGTTCGCTTCGCTTACCTGAATCAGAGTGGAATTCCTAAAACTAATTCAAGTAAACTTAAAAGTACTTTAAATCAAATTTTAGCTATTTCAGTTATTTTCATTGAAATAAAATTCTGGAAATCAAGATGAAATTCTGGTTAATTCTGATATACCTATAAGAATTCAAACTGAATTCTAGTTAATTCAAGTGGAATTATAACCAATAAAAATTGAAATATTGCAATTCTAACTAAATTTTAAATTTAAATTCACCTAAGCAATTATTCTTTTAAAGCAAATTGTTTTTCTTTTTATTTGGATGATTATTAATTTGACATTGCCTACTGATTTTGCAAAAATGTACTTTTTTACATTTTTTATGAACTGAAATGTTTATTTATTGAACTCTCATGTAAAATTATTTAAATATTATATTTTTTACACTGATTTTCAATAATAAATTCGCTTTTTTCTTGAAATTGGCAAAAATTTAAAGTTAAATTTACAACAGTTCCTTACATTTTCAATTTTTTCTTCTTTGAAATTTATATTGAAAATCGCAAGAATGACATAACCTACAATTATTTAAAAGTTCAAATCGTCTTTGAAATATAATTTTTTTAAATATAAAATACCCATTTCCGACGAAACATACTAACATAATCCATAATTGTTCAAAGATTTTAAATCTTGTTCAAATTATCATTATTTTTGTTTCAAAATGGCAATGATGTTATTCTTAAAATCTACTAATTTTCTAAAGTGGAAATCTTGATTTATGATTATCTAGTAAAATTCTTTTTTGAAGATACGGTTTTCTAGTGAAAAAAACTATTATAAAACATGTATCATATTTTTAATAATTTATTACATAATTTGAAAGTTTTAATTTAATCGCGCTGTAGTATTAAAAAGCACAATTGTTTCTCAATTAACTTATGATTTCTTATGGGTTTTCTTATTAAAAGAGCTTATTATTTCAACAACAATGATTTCGAGATATTTCGTTACACCACTTTTTTTTTAGATAGAACAGGTTTTTGAAATTATAAATTGAAATATGTAACAACTATAATTATTTTAAACAGAATGGCAAATATATATATTAATTTAAATAAAATTCAAACAATGAAATCAGAATTCTAGTTAATCCTAGTGAAATTCTATTGATATTCATGTCAACCCAAATAGAATTCCAGCATTTTAAGTTAATTTTAAATACAATTCCTAGCATTCAAATCGAATTCTAGTTAATTTAAGTGGATTTCTGGTTAGTATACTACTCATTATGACTGCGATTCAAAACTAAATCTTTGATTCAATGTCTATCTTTCAAATTTGAAGCTTCTTTAAATTCGAATATTTCCAACTTTAAATTATCGAAATATTTTTTTAAGATTTTAGAGGGAAAATTAAAATATGTTATAAGAGATAAAGTTGTGAAGTGATAAATTTAAGCAACAAAAAAAAGTTCGGCTGGACCGAAGTGAAAAATTATGTAGAACAATTAAAAAGTGAATTATTCGTGTGAGTCAATTTTTAAATAAAAAATGAACGATACGGAAATTTTAATATCAAATGGACATCGATGTCCACATCGAGGATTGGCAAAATATCCCAGCATTGATAAAAAAATCTGGGATGCGAGCAGCAGTTGGATCCTTCAATGGGACAATATTATGAAACATCCTGGCGCGAGGGCAAGAGGATGTCATTGTGATGTTCACAAACCTCCCTGGTTGTATCCACATTTAGGTACTTTTCATTTGAAAGAAATTCTGTTATTGCTCGATATTTGCATTCTTGTATTTAATTTTGGAATATATATTTTATACTCTCCTTTTTTTCAGTTGGAAAAGAGCCGGATGAACCTGACAGAGCGGTGAGAAAAATATCTTTTTCATATATAGATTTTTATCCATCTTAGGTATTTCTTTTGTATTTAGAATTTTAAATTTAATTTTAAATTCTTACTCAGATACGATCAGCTCCAGTGAAAAAGGTCACTGCGAGTTTGCTGCAGAAGAAAAGTCAATTTGGTCCAGCGAAACAAGTTCTCTCGATGCCAGGTAGGCAGGCGAAATTAAAAAAATATATATTTTATTAATTATATTTGTGTGCACAATTTTAATCTTGGATTTTTATCATTAATATATACCTTTTAAAGGCATGGTTCGCAGAATTTTGTTAATCACGCTTTGCTCCTTGACACAATTCATAATTCACAAAATTATAAATAACGTCTACATGGTGTGTCTACCCTGTCTGGAAGACCTGGAATTTTCAGGGAATTTTTATACTAATTGCAATATAAAATTGAATAACAATAATTATTAATTTTAAAAAGTAGTTTTAAATTTCTATCTACATATTTTATTGAAAATTCCTTCTTCTTGCAATATAACTATTCCAATTTTGGATGTAAATTGATCGCTTTTAGTTAAAAGTTTATATGGTTAAAAATTAATGTAATTTGTTAAAAATTCTTTCTTTCTACGTAGAGAGAAATATCATGAGATTGATTCACGGCACTGCTCCTTGATTTTAATACGCTTTGGCGCGAGCACTAAGATCTCGGAACCCTTGCTTTTAAAGCATAGGTCTCGAAGTTTCAGGCCTAAGGCCACGTCCCTTTGTTGTCAAGTCTCGAAAAATTGTAATTACAATGGGTAACACTGTATTGTGGACAGAGTTCCTAGTCGAAAGAAGCGTCTGC
Organism: Druon quercuslanigerum; assembly: GCA_010014905.2. Taxonomy (NCBI): domain Eukaryota; kingdom Metazoa; phylum Arthropoda; class Insecta; order Hymenoptera; family Cynipidae; genus Druon; species Druon quercuslanigerum. Next base: position 5,957 of record JAAAKG020213756.1, on the reverse strand, counting down.
AATTTGTACCCCTAGGGCCCAGTATGTGGTTCTAACGTTGACTTTACCTGAACATGCCTTGAATTTTAAATATAAGAAGAAAAACTTAAAATTTGGTTGCTTTATTATTCAATTTCATTGATACGCGAAAAAATTCAAGTGCTAATATATTTAATATCTTGTAATTTAAGTAGTTAAACCTTATTAAATTACATATATCCGTACTATAAAAAAGTTATGCCTGGAAAAAACATGGAATTGTCTGGAAATTTGTTCCAGGGATTTGATTAGACACCTTATGTACAAATGTTCATAAAGTTATAATTAAAATTCGAGAATTTGTTTATTTCTAATTTTTAAGGCTTTAAAATATATGTCCATTTAATATTTTTGTTATTTAGGGCGCTTATTAATTGTTTTAAATCACCCATTTGTATTGCTGCGTTTTTTTTACTGTATATTTTTTCTGCAAGTTGATGTAACTCATTGAGCTTCCGTTAACCGTTTCGCTTTGCATGGCAGATCCAGATGTGTATTCAAGGGCTACCAATATCAAAAGAATTCCGTCAGTTAGATCTGGAACAGGTACGATAAAAAAGTTCCTTCTGATTTTACACTTGATAAGAGAAATCCAATTGCTAAATAATTTGCTGGTCATAGCTTCAATTTCTACTATATATAATTCGACTTCAGAAATCATTTGTTAAAAATCCATCTGCGTAAATCATTATATTCAATTTCATAAATTGTAACTTTTAAATATAGAAAGACTGACTTTGAATTAAAAGAAATTTATGCGACAATCTCTTCATTAATGTCGCATGCTTCGTTTTCAATTATGCGCTTTGATATAATTGAGCACATTAGACTCGTTTGTTTTTCACTAATTGTGATAAGTGATACTGATAAGTCATTCAATTGAATGAGAGCATTTTCATTTTATGGCTCACTTTCTTTTATCTCACTTATTTTTATTATCACTATTAATTTGAATTTTATAGTGAAAATAAAAATACTGAAATCAGAATGTTCATTTAATTATGATAATTTTTTATGATCTTTTCTTAATAATAGTTTTAATAATTTAGGACAAGCTGGAGCAGTCGATGAAGAATCGTTTATTAAAGCCTTCGATGAAGTTCCTGACGTGACGTTATTTTCCGCCAAGAATCTCGAGGAACAAATGAAAATAATCAAAGACACGGTTGGAGACGAGAAAAAGGACTGGAAGTTGAGAACTGACAGTGTAAGATAACTGGGTTCTTTAAAAAATTTAATTTCTGGTTATTAGAAATAATTGATGGTCAATAGACTATGCCCCGCCCCATTCATAAAACTTTTTCTGTAGATTGAGTTTCTATTCCAGTATTTTTACCTGGAAAACCTGGAATTGTCAAGGCATTTTTTTATACCTGGAAAAACAGGAAAATGCTTAATTTATTTTTTAAATTGCAACATAAAATTGAACGAAAATTAATCTTCATTTGCAAAAGCAGCTTTATACATCTTACTGTATTAAACTATTTTGTTGAAAATACGTTAAAAATGGTTCGAATTACTTGAAACTTCATGTATTTTGTTAAAAACACGTTCTTTTTGGTAGGAATTTAATCTTTTTTCTAGAAAATTCAACAGTTTGCTTGCCATTTTTTCTCACTCTTGACTGAAAAATTGTCCTTAGTCGAAAATTCTACTCATATTGAAATGTTGTCTTTTTTTGTTAAATGTAAATGATTTTTATTAAAAATTGAAACCTTTTTTGATTGAACTGCCAACTACCACAACTAAATTTTTCGTTCAGAATTATTAAAAAGGAGTTAAATTGAGTGTGTTGAATATTATGTTTGAGCAATGAGCTATTTTGTTGGAAATTTATCTTTTCATTGGTTGAAAATTAATTTTTTTACTGAAAATTTAAGTATTCCAGTTAAAATTTGAACTATATTGTTGAATTTGTTTGTAGAAAATTAATTTTTTAAATCTTTTTATTTGGAAATTTATCTCTTTGGTTGACCCTACAAAAATTTATAGAAAAATATTATTTTTGCTAGAAAATGAATCTTTTTGCTAAGCACTTAATCTTCCTGTTTGAAAGTCCATATTTTTGGTGAACATTTGGAGTGTACCCGTTACATATTCACTATTGGATTAAAAATTTATGTATTATGTTGAATAATCAATTTTTGGTGCAAAATTAATCGTTCAAAAATTTACCTATATTTGGTTGAAAATTCAACTAATTTAGTGAAAGCTTCTTAATTTTAGTTAAAGATTGATATTTTGGTTTTAAATTTAACGATTTCAGTTGAAGATTCATCATTTTAATTTAGACTTTCTTAATTTCTTTAGAAATGTAACTACTTTTTTTAAATTAGTTTTTTCTTGTTAAAAATTAATTTTTCTAAACTGAAAATGTAACTATTACAATTTAATATTCTATCATTTTAGTTCAAAATTCATCTCTTTAGTAGAACATTAGTTTTTTTAACCGAAAATTTAACTATTCAATTTTTGGTTGACAATTTATCTTCTTTAGTTGTAAATTCATGTATTTAGTTGAAAATTCGTCTTTTTGGTCGGAATTAATTTTCTTCGTTGGAAAATCAACTCCTTCGGTTAAAAATTCACGTATTTTGTCAAAGACGTGTTTTTATTATTTAGAATTTAGTCTTCATGTTCGAAAATTAATTTTTTAAAGTATTCTCTTTCTAAATTCATCCTTTTGAATGAAAATCCAACTATTCCCTTAAAAGATTCTTCAATTTAGTTGAAAATTAATCTTTTTTGTATAAAATTGAACTATTCCAATTTGTTGAAGATTCATAACTTTAGTTGAAATCACTCCATTTGAAAAAAAATTTGGAGGTGAAAAATCAATTTTGTAAATGAAAATTTAACTATTCAACATTTTGTTGAAAACTCTTTTTTTTTAGTTGAAGGTTTAACTATTTGATTGAAAGAATAACTTTTTGGTTGAGAATTCATGTTTTTTCCAAAAATCATCGTTTTTGATTGAGTTGCAGATTTATAATTTTAATTGAGAAGTCATCATTTTGTTTGATTTTTGTACCATTTTTTTTTAATTAATGTTTTTTGTAGAACACTAATTTTTTAACTGAAAATTTACCTATGTATTTAATTTTTGCTTGACAATTTATTTTCTTTAGTTTGCAAATTCATGTTTTATGTATTTAGTTGAAAATTCATCTTTTTGTAGAAATTAATCTTTTTGGTAGAAAATTCCACTCTTTCAGTTGAAAATTCATGTATTTTGTTAAAAATCGTATTTTTTTGTTCAAAAAATAAATTGCTTGTTTGAAAATTCATCTTTTTCGATTAAAATTTAACTGTACAATTAAAGATTCATCAATTTAGTTTTAAAATTAATCTTTGTTGTTTCAAATTTAACTATTCCAGTTAAAGATTCATAATTTTAGTTGAAATATCGTTTTTTGGTAGAAAATTAATCTGTTTTGTAGAAAATTCGACTGTTTGATTAAAAATTCATCTGTCTTGTTGAAAATGCAATATTTTTACTTCAATAATTAGGAATTTTTGAAGCGGTTTCAATTGAATTTATTATAGTATCCTCATTAATTTTACACAAATATGAACTGAATTTCAAGTACAACCCTATAATAGTAAATTTTGCAATTACCTAAATCTAGTTGATTCAAATTTTAGTAAGTTCATGTAAATTTCAGATGAAGAAATTAAGGGGAATTATTATCGCCGGAGGTGCGAACTACGACAACTTTCCTGAATGTCTGAAGAGCATACAAAGGTCTTTCGAAACGGCCACCACGGATCTGAGGTCGCAGGTTGTAAGAGAAGCATGCATAACATTGGCATTTTTGAGCCAGCATCTCAAAAACAAATTCTCGAGCTTCGCGGAGGCCGTTTTACTCCATCTGATGAATCTCATTCAGAATAGTGCCAAGGTATTTCAAATGTAACCATATGTCCATACCATAATTTGGAATTGCTTCCGCAATTATTTTTTTATTTTACAAAGATTTTCAAATGTCAATTTCGTCTCTTTTCAGGTGATGGCTTCAGCGGGAGCAGTTGCAGTAAGATTTATCCTTCAGAACACTCACGGCCTTCGGCTAATTCCAATAATCACGACATCCATGAATCACAAAAGCAAAGAAATCCGTAGGGCTTCTTGCGAGTACTTGAACCTTATTTTAAAATCCTGGCCTCAGCAGCTCCTCTCGAGGCACGTCAGTCTCCTCCAGGACGCAATAAAAAAAGGAATCGCCGATTCTGATCCCGAAGCTCGATCTTTCGCCAGGAAGTGAGTATAGTTTTTTTTATTTTTATTTTAACATAATGAAAAGTAATCTCCAGGGCTTGGACTCGTGCTATTTTGATTTATTTTTTTTACTTTCCTTTTAAAATTATTTTCAAATTTCTTTGATTAGCTAAAATAATATTTCTGCTTTCTCAGATAGAGAAATGTATACAGGGAAATAGTCTCAAAGGCTAGTATATACAAGAATTAATTTTGAATTCTATAAATACATATGTTGTTTAGTCAGGGATTTAACACTATCTGGAAAACCTGGAATTGTCAGGGAATTGTTATATATCTGGAAAAACCTGTAAATGTCAGAGAATTTGTTTTTTAAGTCAGGCAATTTTTTAGAGAGAATGGACTTTAGTGAATGCATGTAGCAAAATATCGGGATCAAAATGTGCAAAATATATGAATTATAGAATACAATTTTGTTTAAAGTTCAGTTTTATGTCAATGTAAATTAATTGAAGTTTATAATGTGTTGAAAAATATATATCATACTAAAATAATTATTTTTTTGAGAAAAACAGTTTTGTCATAAAACGTGTTTTTTCGCTGTATATGATGAAAATTCCACATAACACTTAGTTGCCGACAAGTTTTCATTGTTTTCATCTACTTATCATTTTAAACCATGCCAAACAATAACAAAACTGTTTTTAATTATGAATTAAAATACATCTTAAAAGTCCTACCTGGCTTCGCAAGTCGACATTTTGGCCGCATTGAAAAAATAGATGGCGTATTGTAGCGCAGCGATCCCAATTTGATAATGCAAGTATTTCGTAGAAGATGCATGAATTTTGTTTAAAAAATCATATTTTTGGTAGAAAATTCTTTAATCGTCTTGTGTGTAAATCCATTTTTTTGCCTAAACAGTCATTGCAATTAAATATTGATCATTTTAGTCATTAATTCCGTTTTTGGTTGAAAACTGATACTTTTTAGTTCAAAATTCAGCTATTTGTTTTAAAATTGATCTTTTTCCGTTAAAAATGATATTGTTTGTTTAAGAATTAATTTATTCTTTTGAAAAATCGTCTTTTTGGCAGAGAATTAATCCTTTTGGTTGCAGATTCAACTATTTGGTTAAAAATTCATATTTTTTAAAAACCAAATTTCTACTTGAAAGGTTAGGAATTTGAAGTGGTTTAAACTAATTTTTAATATAGTACTCACATTATTTACCTAAATATGCATTAACTTTTAAGTATAACTAGATAAAATAATTTTTTTTTGCATTTTTATTGAAAATCATGGACTTTAGAGACAAATTAACAAATTATTAATCATGTTTTTATCATTTTTTACAATTTTTTTTTATCTATCGTGCTAAAATGTTTAAGAATATCTTGTAATATTAACTAAATTCCTATAAATTGACAGGGTATTTTTGTCCAGAATTTGAGTAGATACCTTTTTATTACTTTCTATCAAAATTCTATCATTTTAATTTGTAACACTTATTGGTTGAATATCTTAAAGCCGAAAACGTCTGAAATCAAATAATTTCCAACTTGATGACTAAATTTACTTTATTTTAAATCACCTTTTCCGGCTAAAAATGTTGATATAACCTTAAATTGTTCAAAATTTAATAATATTTTAATTGTTGATCTTAGGTTTATTGACCAGGAAATATTTAATTATTAATTTTAGATGTTAATTTTGTTTA
>JAAAKG020213745.1:0-12216 GCA_010014905.2 Druon quercuslanigerum | reverse complement strand
GTAAATAAAATTATTTTTGTATCCTTTCAGAACTTATAAATATCTCTTAAATTTATTTAATTTTTTTTCTAACATTTCTTAATCTTTGAAAATTGAAAATTTTTACTTTAAAAGTTTCTACATTTTGCCGCATTTTTGGGAAAGCATTTCAAATCTTTTTTAATTTTTTATTTAAATTAAGTAGAAAAAAATCATTTAATTTTTGCTTGGAATCTTAGTGTACTTTTTGATAAAAAATTTCTTAAGCTAAGATATTTTATGTTTTTGTTTATGATTTCATCGTTCACATCACTTCAAATGTGTAAAAAAGTTTACAAATTAAAGTCTGATACCAAAATATTAAAAACAGAATTATTACCCAATATTAAAAAGAATAGTAAAAATTTAAGTTTACTGTTTTATCAATGATGTTTAGAAACATTCAATCTTTCTCTTCAAATTTTTTTTTTCAATAAAGAATCACTTTTAATATTTCCAGTAATCTTAGAACATTTTGTTTTAATTTTTTTGACATTTTTTATTACTTTAAAAAATTTTCTAATATTTGTAAATATTTTCTAAAATGATTCAAAGTTTTCCTAAAATTTTGAAAATTTTTGTAAAATTAGAATAATAGCAGTAAAATCTTCCATATTCTTTTTTTTATTATTTTCAAAATCTTCTGTAGTGTTTCCAAATGTTTTTTAATATTTCCTTCAAATAGATATTGTAAAATAAAAAATCATTAAAAGTTTCCCAAAAATCTTAAGAAAATTGTATATATTCTAAATTTTTATGTCCGAAATGTTCAAATATCTACATTTTGCCGTAAATAAAATTATTTTTGTATCCTTTCAGAACTTATAAATATCTCTTAAATTTATTTAATTTTTTTTCTAACATTTTTTAATCTTTTAAAATTGTCAATTTTTGCTTTGAAAGCTTCTACATTCTTTTCCGAAATTTTGGGAAAGCATTTGAAATCTTTTAAATATCATATTTAAATTAAATAAAAAAAATAATTTAATTTTTGCCTGGAATCTTAAGAAAAAACTTCATACCAAAAACCTTCAGTATTTTTAAAAATATTAAAAACCTTATTTTAAAACTTTCAGAAATCTACTTTTTGATAAAAAATTTCTTAAACTAAGATATTTTAAGTTTTTGTTTACGATTTCATCGTTCACATCACTGCGAATGTGTAAAAAAGTTTAAAAATTAAAGTCTGATAGCAAAATATTAAAAACAGAATTATTACCCAATATTAACAAAAATAATTAAAATTTAAGTTTACTCTTTTTATCAATGATGTTTAGAAACATTCAGAAATAAATATTATTATTGCTTAGAATTAATAATTTTTTTTTAATTTTGATTTACTAAATTGATGGTGCAGAAATCTTTATTAATAATTAATAATAAATAAATAAATAATTAATTAATAATTGTTAAATAATTAATAATCTTTATTAATACGTACGAGTTTATTTAACGTGATCAAGAGGTCATTTTTTAAATATTTTATCTTATGCTAAGATTATAAGTGTTACATTTATTATTAAAGAATCATTTACAATTAAATTTGCAACCAAGAATGCGAGATTTTCAAAAATTTCGTTCCACCAATTTTATAAGATAGGATTTTAGGTTTAATTTTTGTAATTTTATGTTCACAAACTGACTTTTCTAACTTTTCCCTTTATTTAATGAGACTGGTTATTTTTTAGTTGAACAACCTGCAACGAGACCACCTCAAACTTGTGGATTCGATCAAGCCACTTGCAGCAATGGAGACTGCATTTCGAAATTGAAAGTCTGCGATGGTGCCTACGATTGTACTGACGGATCTGACGAAATGAGATGCAGTAAATATTTTTTCTTAAATAATTAAATAATTTATTCAATATTTTTTCTATTTTCCAGAGAACAGACTTTGTTTTAAACTTATTAATTTTGCACTTTAGATTCAAATTATTGAACTTTAAAAATCGTGATGCACAATTTTTAAAAATATCATTTTTAACAACTTACTTTCAAGATCCTAATTTAAGATTGCTTTTATTAAATTTTTAAAAAATTTTATTCAATTAATTTTAATTTAAATTTAATTTAAAAGTTTTGAAAAGCAAAAATGTGAAGTTCTTACTGAACTTTGGTAAAAAAAATCTATTTGCAATCACTTTGAATATCACTTGATAGTACATGATATGACACTTATTAATATTATATTTATCATCTTTAAAATTTCTATAATTTGTTATTTAGATTATTAATCATTAATTTAAATAATTTTAATTCTTAAAATTAATTTTTAAGGTCTTGGTACTGCATTATTATTTTTTTGCTTTAAAAACTTAAACTCGACAATGTTTGCTTTGAATTTTCTGAATTTTTTAAGGTTTCTTATTTCCTTACATTAATTGTCAGTTTTATATGTAATAATTATTTTAGATTTAAATATTCTAAAATGTTTGATTTTAATTTAGGTTGGTTTTAAATTTAACAATTTACGATTAAAATATTCTTCCCTTTAAAAATTCAGTTATTTTTGATTCGAAGCATTGACTTTTGTAATATTTTTTTTAATAATTAATTTTTAATGTAATATCCTCAAATTCTCCGATTTTTAATTCATGATTTTAAAAGCTGAATCATTAAAACTTGCAAACCATTTTATTGGAACATATCAGGAACGAATAAAAATTTTTATCTATGTGTTCAAAATTTAAAAATTGTGTTCACTTATGGAGGTTCATAAAAGAGAATTTTTCCTTTGGGAACAGTGAAAATGACGAATTTATTATTTTTATCTTTTAAACATTTGTCTAATCAATTTTAATGTTAAATTATATCTTTTATTATTTACTACAATTTAAAATTCTAGAATTTCAGAACCTTAAAATTTGAAACATTCAATTTAGTTTTCATTTTCATTTTGTTGTCAAATTTTAGTCGCTTTTGATTAGAAATAATACAATTTGAACTCTTTCGAATTTTAAATGATCTAATATTCAAAATTTTAATCTGAAAATATTAAATTTTTAGCTTTTTAAAATTATTCTACTTTCGTTATTGTAATCTAAAATCATTCAACTTGAAGATTATTTATTTTAAAATAAAAAGATTCGCTTTGAAAATTTCAAAATTTTAAATAATTTAATTTTTAACGCTTTTATTTATAAATGATTTTATTTTAAAAAGTAGTATTTTATTGCATTCGAATAATTGTTCTTTTCTAAAATTTTTGTAATCTAAAATTGTTTTGATTTAGAACGTTTTCAATTTAAAAGCGATCAATATTTTTTTTTTAATTTCAAACTCTTTCAATTTGAAATTATTTATTGTTTCAAACATTTTTTAAACCTAATATTTAAAAATTTGTTTAGTAATGAATTGTAATATGGGCTATTAATAATTTTTGGGGCACTTAATAACTTCGCCAAGTTTTAATTCGAAATTTAGAAAACTTTTTAACATATTTGCATTAATAATTTCGAGCTACTTTTTTTTCTTTTTACGGTAACTCGATTTTTATTAACGATATAGAAAAATGTTTCAATTATTTGTATTCGTAATTTTGTGAAAGTTTAGGGGGGAAATAAAAACAAAACAAAAATCTACTTGTTTCGTTTGCTTGTTCAAAAAACAAAATCGTAATTTTAAAACCTGTTATTCTCGAGATATTTTCCTTTTAAAAAACTATGAATAATTTTTGATAATAATAGTAGCGCCTAAATTAGTCATACACGAAAATGTTTTTAAAATGCCAAATAAATTTTGTATTTTAAATAAACAAATGAAAAGGCAAAAAAGTTTTCACCTAAAATTTCACAAAATTATTAATAAAACATTGTTTTTTGCTAATAACATTGTTCTCTATTATTAATAACAACTAAATTATGATAAAAATAAAACGAAAGTAGCACGAAATTGTCAGTGTAAATATCTTTAAAAATCTCAACAATTTCGGATGAAAACTTGGCACATTTATTAAGTACCCGAAACACAATTATTAGCTCAAAGGAGTGCAAAGTCTGAGACATGACCCCGCACTCTCCCTTAATATGTCCCTAATGTAAAATAATTTACAAAGGAAACTCTTGAACATTGAGTTACAAAACTTTTTTTAATTCAATTGCAGACCCTCTCGGATGCGAGCCCAATGAATATCGCTGTGCAAACAAGCAGTGTGTGAGTAAATTGTGGCGTTGCGATGGAGATCGAGACTGCCAGGATGGAAGCGACGAAGAAAATTGTGCCCCAAATCCACCTGGTTCCCCATGCCGCAACAGCGAGTTCCAATGTAGGAGCATAAATCAATGTATTCCAAAAAGCTTCCACTGCGATGGTGAACGAGATTGTCAAGACGGAAGTGACGAATTTGGATGTTGTGAGTATCAATAGGCGCCCCATCCCTAATTTCACCCTTCGATTCCCCTCCCTTCCTCACCCTCTTTCTCCACAACTCCCTCCTCTGCTTACTTCCCCAGCCATCTCTTCCTCTCTCTTCCTTTCTCTATTCTTCTCTTCTCTCATCTTCTTATCTTCCTCTCTCATTTCTCTGCCCCCCTCCTACGTTCTTCTCTCCTCCCCTAGTTTTTCTCTCTTCTTCAACTTCTTCCTTATCTACTGCACACTCTCCTTTTCCCTTTCCCTTCCTTAACTAACTTCTCTTTTCTCTCCTCTCTTCACTTTCCCAGGTAACACTACCTTTTCCGTACTTCCTTTCTCCAGCTCTCACTTCCCCTCCCTACTCACCCTACATTCCTTCATGTTCTTCTCTCCTTTATTACTGTCCTTCCCCTTACTTCAGCTTTTGCTTTGCCGCCCTTCCTTTACTGGACGTCATCCCTCCTCTTTTACTGCCCCTACATTTTTCTCCTCCCCTACTTTCCCTTCTCTTACTTCACCCATCGCTTTCCCATCCTTCCGCAAACTCTTCTCCTCTGTTTCCTCCTCTCCTCACTTTCTAAGCTAACACTCCCCTTTCCATGGTTCCCTTCCCCAGCCTTCACTTCCCCTCCTTACTCACTATAGATTCCCCTACGTTTTTTCTCTTCTCATCTTTCCCTGCCCTCACTTTACGCTTCGCTTCGCCTCCCTTTCCCAACTTTTTCCTCCTCTACTTCCCCTTGTCTTCACTTTCTCTGCTATCATTCATTTTCCCTTACTTCCCTTCCCGAGCGCTCACTCCCCCTTTCTTATTCAGCCGCACCACCCTACAAGCTTTTCTTTCACTTCCCCTCACTAACCACCTTCACTTTCATTAATTCCCTTTCCCTAATTTCCACTCACTTTGTCCCACCCCTTATTTCCCCTTACTTCTCATACCTCCCCTCCCCTCATTTCTCCTCACTGATCCACCTCTCATTTCTTTTCTTTTCCCTTCATTTCTCCTTTCTCAATTTCACCTTAGTTTTCCTACTCTCATTTCTCCTTACTGCCCCTACACTCATTCCCCCTTACTTCCCCTTAATTCTTGCACATCCAGTTTTTCTTTTATACGTTGTTCGGGGATTTCCCCCGGATATTTTGAGCTCAGAAAGAAAAAAACTCGTACTACGCGTTTGCGAAAAAAAAAGATTTTTTTCAGTTTTTAGTATTAAAACTCTCATTTTTCTCGAAAACGACGCCAAATATGAATAGCTGTTAAGAATTGAAAATGGTTTAGTTTCCTGAAATCTATTAAATTGTACCCTTCCCAGATATGTATCCTTTTTTATTTATTAATTTTTTCAACAAATATTGTAATAATTGACTCAAATAGCATTTAGTTTAACGTACTATAACATTTTGTTTTTAAGAACGTTTGCTTTTAGTTCACTGATGATATGAATAATATGTTTTATAAGATTTTTAGGGTTTTAGAGCTGCAAAGTAAAGAAAAATTGGTTTTTATCTTTAAAATTGAACAAATATAATTTTTACCGATTGAAAATCTCATTTTTCTCGAAAACAAAGCTAAGTAGGAATAGCACTTTATACTTCAAAATTGTTCTTGTTCTCAAAATCTATAAAAATTTGCCCTTGCCAGATGTAGACCTTGTGTATTTTACAAAAATTGTAAAAAGGTATGAAAAATATATTATATTAAAGCGATTAAAATAGCATTTAGTTTGTCAAACTTCAAGAGTTTCTTTTTTTAAACTTTTTTTAAAGTTAAATATCAATATACAAATTCGCCCCTCTTCCTCAAATATTTAAAATGATATCCTCCTCAGATATTTATCTTGTGTATTTGAACAAATGAAAAAAAGAGGGACGAATTTGAATATTGATACTTAACTAACAAATATTTTTTTAATAAATTCTTTAAGTTTGTCCAACTAAATGCTATTTTACTAGCTTTAGTATTATATATTTTTCATACTTTTGTTTAGAATTTTTATTAAAATACACAAGATCTACATATTGTAAGTGTAAATTTTTATAGATTTTGAAAAGAGGAACCATTTTAAACTATAAACTGCTATTCCTATTTTTCATTTCGAGAAAAATGAGATTTTTCATCAGTAAAAATTATATTTCTTCAATTTGAGGTATAAAACCCCATTTTCCCTACTTTAAATCTCAGAAACCTTAATAATCTCATGGAACATACTGTTTACATAGTCAGTGAACTAAAAATTCACTTTTTTTAGAATAAAATGTTATAGATCGTTAAACTAAATGCTATTTTAGTCGATTTTTTCGATATTTTTGGAAAAATTTATTAATAATCTCTCTGCTTGAAAATTCAACAGATTAATTGAATTTTTTTTTTTGCTTGAATGAAGAATCTTTTTTTAATGGAATATCAACTATTATATTTTTTGTGGAGAATTCATTTTGTTTGGTAGGAAATTAATCTTATTGAAAGAATTTTTTTTCCTTCCTTGAATAAAAAATCTTTTCAGTTAAAGGTTAATTTTTTTTTAGTTTTTAAGGAAAAACTTTATTTCTTCGATTTTTTCCAGACTATTTTATTTTTATTATAAAATTATCATTTGCTAAATAATCTGTAAAAAGTCCAGGGACTAAGGTTTTTCCTGAAAAATTCGAGTTTTGTTGTTTCCTAAACGTTTAATTAAGAATATTTAAATCCTAAAGTTCTTTTCATATTGTATTTTTTTATTAAATTTAACTGCTTTTCATTTTAATTTAAAATCTTTTTTGGTTGAAATATCAACTGTTACATTTTTTCTTGCGCGTTTTTTCATTGTTTAAATAAAGATGAAAATAAAATTTTGTTGAAGTAAAAAAGGTTACAACTATATCAAAAAATGCATCACGAGATTTATTTTTTGGTTGCAGATTCATAATTTTAATTAAAAATTTGTCTCTTTGGGTAAAAATGTTATTTATTTTGTTGTAAATTCATTGTTTTTGTTTGTTAAAAATTAATTTTTTAACGGGAAACTTAATCAATGCAGATGAATATTCGACAATTTTAGTTAAAAATTGATCCCTTTGGTTGAAATATATTATTTTAAACTGAAAAAATTTAATTTTTAGTTGAAAATTTATCTTCGGTAATATTTTTTTTACAAAATGGATCTTCTTGTATAAATTTCAATTACTGAGATGAATTACTTTGTTAAAAATTTATTTTATCAGTTGAAGATACATTTCTTTGATTGAAAATTCAATTCTTTGACTGAAAATTTATCGTTTTTGGTATAAAATTAATATTTTTGGTTGAAAATTCAACTTTTCAGTTGAAAATGTATGTATTCTTTTCAAGATTCATCTTTCCTGTTAAAAAATAAGTCTTCTTGTTTGAAACTTAATCTCTCTGCTTGAAAATTCAGCAGTTTGATTAAAATTTTTTCCTTCCTGAAATAAAAAACCTTTTTAATAAAGATTCGTATTTTTTGGTTGAATTTAACTGTTTTTAATTTTAAGTTAAAAACTTTTTTGGTTAAAATATCAGCTATTTCATTTTTTGTAAGATTTCTTCTTTTTTAGTAAAAAATTTAACTACTTAATTAAAGGTTAAACTCTTTTGTTAATAACTCTTTTTTTTGCTTGAAGATTTATCATTTTAATTAAAAATTCATCTTCCTTGTTGAAAATTCGACTATTTTGTTTTAAAAAATTTTTTTGTTGAAAATTAATTTTTTAATTGTAAACTTAAATATTTTTAGTTGAATTTTTTACAATTTCAGTTAAAAATTCATCCCTTTTGTTGAAAATTAATTTAAATTTTTTAAAATAAATTCATTTAAAATTTAAAAAAAATTAATTAATTTCTTTAGTCGAATGTATGTATTCTTTTCAAGATTCATCTTTTTTGTTAGAAAATAAGTCTTCTTGGTTGAAACTTAATCTCTCTGCTTGAAAATTTAGCAGTTTTTATTGAAATTTTTTTCCTTCCTTAAATAAAAAATCTTCTTAATCAAGATTCATATTTTTGGTCGAAGTTAACTCTTTTTAATTCTTAATTAAAATCTTTTTCGGTTGAAATATCAGCTATTTTACATTTTGTTAAGATTTCTTCTTTTTTTAGTAAAAAATTTAACTACTTAATTGGAGGTTAAACTCTTTTGTTAACTATTTTGTTAAATCATTTATTTTTTGTTGAAAATTAATATTTTAACTTGAAATTTAACTATTTCAGTTGAATTTTTCACAATTTTAGTTAAAAATTCATCCCTTTGGTTGAAAATTAATTTAAATTTTTTAAAATAAATTAATTTAAAATTAAAAAATAATTTATTTATTTATTTAGTCGCAAATTCATATATTAAGTTGGAATTCGTTGATTGAAAATTCAGCTACTGGGTTAAAATTAAACTGCTTTGTTAAAAATTCATTTCATCAGTTTGAACTGTAAATTTAACTATTCAATTTTTTTAAATTAATCTTTTTTAGTCTGAAATTTAACTGCTTGAATGAAAATTAACTTTTTAGTTTAAAATTCATGTTTTTGGTTTAAAAATTATCCTGTTTTCCAAAAAATTGGTCCTTTATCTTTATATATTACAGAATCAAAATTCACGTAATAATTCTTTATAATTTTTGTTAATTTGTTCATACATATGAACAAATAGAGAAAAATCACCTTTTTCAGAAAAAATTCATTCTTGAAGAAACTGTTGAATAAATCTTTACGATATTTCTTATATCGGGGTTTTCGGGGTCGCTGCTTACGAAACCGTTATCAGATTTAAAAAATTAAAAGTTTCGGATCCAATATGGCAGATAATTTAATTTAAAAAATGTATTATTGAAGAAATTTTTGATTGCATCTTTACGATGTTTCTTGCAAAGAGCTATTTGGGATCGCTAATTATGAATTCGTTGTCAGATTTCAAAATTCAAAATGGCGGATCCAATATGGCGGATAATTTATCAAAAAAAATGTATTATTGAAGAGATTTTTGAACGCATCTTTACGATATTTCTTGCATAGGGGTTTCTTGGGTCGCGGATTACGAATCGATTATCATATTTTTAAAAATCAAAATGGCGGATCCAATATGGCGGCTAATTTTTAAAAAACTTAATAATTAAAGAATCTTTTCATTAAAACCTTATTACGATTACGAATCGATTATCATATTTTTAAAAATCAAAATGGCGGATCTAATATGGTGTATAATTTAGCAAAAAAATGTATTATTGAAGAAATTTTTGATTGCATTTTGACGGTATTTCTTACATAGGGCTGTTTGGGATCGCTAATCATGAATTCGTTGTCAGATTTCAAAATTAAAAATGGCGGATCCAATATAGCGGATAATTTATCAAAAAAAAATGTATTATTGAAGAGATTTTTGATCGCATCTTTACGATATTTCTTATATAGGGGTTTCCGGGATCGCTGATAACGAATCCATTATTGGATTAAAAAATTCAAAATGGCGAATCTAATATGGTGTATAATTTAGCAAAAAAATGTATTATTGAAGAAATTTTTGATTGCATTTTGACGGTATTTCTTACATAGGGCTATTTGGGATCGCTGATTATAAATTCGTTGTCAGATTTCAAAATTAAAAATGGCGGATCCAATATGGCGGTTAATTTATAAAAAAAAAATGTATTATTGAAGAAATTTTTGATTGCATTTTTACGATATTTCTTGCATAGGGCTTTCCTGGATCGCTGATAACGAATCCATTATTAGATTTAAAAAATCAAAATGGCGGATCCAATATGGCGGCTAATTTTTAAAAAACGTAATAATTAAAGAATCTTTCCATTAAAACCTTATTACGATTTTTGTTATACGGCAGTTTCTTGGACTACTGATCATCAATCTTTTATCAGTATTGCAAGATTAAAAATGACAAATCGAAAATAGCGGATAAATTTTTAGAAAAATTTTAAGATTTGAGATTTTTGAAAATACCGTACAATTATAACTGCAATTAAAACTGAAATTACAAATAAAATGATCAGGTTTGGCTAAGAGCGGCTCTTTTTCTTTGTCCTTTCATTGAAAAATTATTGATCCAGATTTTTGAATCCGCCATATTATTATAAAAATTTTGATAATAGATTCCAACTCAGCGACCCCGAAAACCCTCGAGTAAGAAATTTCAAGATTAAATATTTTAGTTACTTTTTTTAGTTTTTAGTTACTTTTTACTGTTAATTGAAAAGTCGTCTTTTTAGTTTACAACTCAACTATTGCAGTTGCAAATTCATTTTTCGGTTGGAAATGTTACTTTTTTATTAAAAATTATTTCTTGTTTTCGGTTAAAAATCTACATTTTTAACTAAAAATTTTATTATTCCATTTTCAGTTCAAAGTTTAACTTTTTTGGTAAAAAATTGATTTCTTTTTTCACTTAAAAGCATACATTTTCGTGAGAAATCTTCTCATTTCTGTTGCTTTTCCAAGGTGTTTATTCAACTTCTTAAAAATGTCTTTCATCAACAATATTAATATGTTCATCAATATGCACTGAGTTTCACGTACAAGAAGATAAAACAAAAATTAGTTTTTATTATTATCCAAATTTATCAAATTCGGTAACAAATTCTCTGTTATTACACCTTTAGCTATTTACAAGGACTGAAGAAATCATTATTCAATAAACATAAATAATTTAATTTAAGCAGACCTCCTAAATACTTCTTCTTCTGGAAAAAGAATTATGAGGGTTTCTACCCCTAAGAATAAATCTTTTAAAGGAAAATAAAACCTTTTTATTTTTCAGCTCCCGTCCATATTACAAAACCGCCTCAACCGATGGTCATTCTCCAACCAGGAGAGGTGATGATCCTGACTTGCACAGCAACCGGAATCCCAGTTCCGGAAATCAACTGGAGATTAAACTGGGGCCACATTCCTGCCAAATGCACCACAACTTCTGTCAATGGAACCGGAACTTTGACCTGCAAGGACATCCAGCTTTCCGATCAAGGCGCCTATTCCTGTGAAGCTTTGAATATCGCCGGCTTCGTTTTCGCAGTGCCTGACGCCATCCTCATCGTAAAACCAACAGACTCTGTCTGTCCACCAGGAAAATTCAACTCCGAAGCCAAGACCCCCGAAGAGTGTATTTCCTGTTTCTGTTTCGGGGTTGCTACCGAGTGCCGAAGTGCGAATCTCTTCACTTATCACATCCCACCACCTTTCGATCGACACAAAGTCCTCAATGTTGACACCTCATCGGAAATTTTATTGCGAGGAGAGGCTGATCGAAATCAATTTGGAATTCAACCAATCGGATCTGATAGTGTCAGAATAATAGCATCCTTGGACAATGAGCTCGACTCCTACAACATTCCCTATTTTGCTCTTCCTGAAATCTATCTCGGCCAACAGCTCAATTCCTACGGTGGATATTTGAAATATAATGTTCGATACAGTGGAAATGGGGTTCCAAATGATGCACCGGCTGTTATTTTAACTGGAAATAATATTACTTTGGTGTACAAGGGCAAAACTATCCTTCCGAATTACGAAGCCGAAGAGAGTGTGCGTTTCTTTGAGGGATATTGGTATAAGAAAGTGGGACGGTACGAGGAGATTGCGACGAGAGTTGATATCATGATGGTCCTTCAAAAAATTGATAACATTTTAATCAAGTAAGTATCTTTATTTAAAATATTTACATTATTTAAATTTTGCGGGAAAATGTATAGCTTTAAATGGGAAAGGATGCCTAATTTAAATGGCAAAATAAGTCAAACTAATTGTAAATATATTATTCGCAAAAACTTTTTTTTTAATTTTCTCAAGAAAATAATTCAATTTTAAACCCAAAAGATGAATTTTCTACCAAAAAAGATAGAATTTTG
>JAAAKG020213734.1:0-22316 GCA_010014905.2 Druon quercuslanigerum | reverse complement strand
CTTCCCTTCCTCCTTCCATTCGCATCGATAGGTGTCGCATTAGTATTTTAAATTTCTATCCCTACATATATAATATATAATAATAATAAATTTAGAATACATTTTCAATTTCCAGAAGTTGAAAATTGAATTTTTAATTTTGTTTAATTTTTAAGTGTTGAATTTTCAATTTTCTCAATTTTCTCAATTTTCTCAATTTTCAGCATTTGAAAATTAAATAGTGAAAACTGACAGAATATTGAAAATTAAATTTTCAATTTTCAGAAGTTGACAATTGAATTTTCAATTTTCTTAATTTTCAGCAGTTGAAAATTGAATAGTTAAAACTGACAGAAAATTGAAAATTAAATTTTCAATTTTCAGAAGTTATAAATTCAATTTTTAATTTTCTTTAATGTTTACCAGTTGAATTATTAATTTTCTCGAATTTCAGTAGTTGAAAATTTATTTATTAAAAATTGAATATTTGAATTTAGATTTTCTGAAGTTTCAACACTGGAAAATTGAACAGTTAAAAATGAAGGGAAATTGAATTTTTAATGTCTTGTTGGTTGGATTATGAATTTTCCTCATTTTCCAACAGTTGAAAATAGCATATTCACTTTCAATTTTGTTTAATTCTCAACAGCCGATAATTGAACTTTAAAAAATGGAAACTTCACCTGTTGAATTTTCAATTTTTTTAAATCAAATATGAAAATTGACTAGTTAAACCGAAAGAAAATTGAAAATTAAATTTTCAATTTTCAAAAGTTAAAAACTTTATTTGCAATTTCTTCAATTTTCAGCATTTGAGTTTTTTTTTAATTTTCAACATTTAATATTCGTACTGTTGAAATTTGAAAAAATAAATAAACTTTCAACTTAAGATAATTCAAGAAAATTGAAATTAAATATTCAATTTTCCACATTTGGAAATTTAATTTTTAACTGTTGAAAATTGAATTAAAAAAAAACTCAACTGCTGAAAATTGAAGAAATTGAAAATAAAATTTTCAACTTTTAAAATTTGAAAATTTAATTTTCAATTTTCTTTCGGTTTAACTAGTCAATTTTCATATTTGACTTAAAAAAATTGAAAATTCAACAGGTGAAGTTTCGATTTTTTAATGTTCAATTATCGGCTGTTGAAAATTAAACAAAATTGAAAGTGGATATGCCATTTTCAACTGTTGGAAAATGAGGAAAATTCATAATTCCACCAAGAAGAAATTAAAAATTCAATTTCCTTTTATTGTTAACTGTTTAATTTTACAGTGTTGAAAATTGAGGAAAACTAAATTCAAATATTCAATTTTTAATAATTAAATTGAATTTAAAAATTAAAGAAAATTTAAAATGGAAAATGCATAATTCTACCAACCAGAAATTAAAAATTTAGTTTTCCTTCAGTTTTAACTGTTAAATTTTCCAGCGCTAAAAGTTGAGGAACACTAAATTCAAATATTAAATTTTTAATAACTAAATTTTCAACTACTGTAAATTGAGAAAGTTGAAAAATCAACATTAAAAAATTAAAGAAAATTAAAAATTTAATTTTCAATTTTCTGTCAATTTTAACAATTCAATTTTCAACTGCTGAAAATTGGGAAAACTAAAAACTGAACTGTTAAAAATTAAAGAAAATTGAAAATTCAATTTTTAACTTCTGAAAATTGAAAATTTAATTTTCAATTTTCCATCAGTTTTAAATATTTAATTTTCAACTGCTAAAAATTGAGAAAATTGAAACTTTAACATTTCAATTTAAAGAAAATTAAAAACTCAATTTTCAACTTCTGAAAATTGAAAATTTAATTTTTAAATTTTGCGTCAGTTTTAACTATTCAATTTTCAACTTCTGAAATTTGAGAAAATTGAAAATTCAACTGTTAAAAATTAAAGAAAATTGAAAATTTTCACTATTCAATTTTCAACTGCTAAAAATGGCAAAAATTAAAAATTCAACTCTTAAAAATTGAAGAAAATTAAATATTATATTTTCAACAGTTAGATTTGTGCTCATTGAAAATAAAATCACATTGCTGGAAAATGAGGAAAATTTATAATTCCACCAAAAATAAATTAAAAATTCAATTTGCCTTCATTTTTAACTGTTCAATTTTCCAGTGTTGAAACTTCAGGAAAACTAAATTCAAATATTAAATTTCTATTTATAAAATGTTAAACTAATGCAAACTGAGAAAATTGAAAATTCAACATTTAAAAATTAAAGGAAATTGAAAATTCAATTTTCTATTTTCTGTCAGTTTTAAGTATTCAATTTTCAACTGCTGAAAATTAAGAAAATTGAAAATTCAACACTTAAAAATTAAAGAAAATTAAAAATGCATTTTTCAATTTCAGAAAATTGAAAAATAAAAATTCAATTTTCAAATTCTGAGAATTGACAATTTAATGTTCAATTTTCTGTCAGGTTTAACTATTCAATTTTCAACTGCTGAAAATTGAGAAAATTGAAAATTCAACACTTAAAAGTTAAAGAAAATTAAAAATGCAATTTTCAACTTCTGAAAATTTAAAATTTAAGTTTCAATTTTCTGTCAGTTTTAACTATTCAATTTTTAAATGTTGAAAATTAAAAAAATTAAAAAGTCTACTGTTAAGAATTAAAGAAAATTAAATATTATATCTTTAACAGTTAGATTTGTGCTCTTTTACTGGAAAATGAGGAAAATTCATAATTGCACCTACAAGAAATTAAAAATTTAATTTTCTTTAATCTATAACTGTTCAATTTTTCTCTGTTGAAAATTGAGGAAAACTAAATTCAAATATTAAATTTTTATTAATTGAATTTTTAACAACTGAAAATTGAGACAATTGAAAATTCAACTGTTAAAAATTGAAGAAAATTAAAAATTCAATTTTCTTCAATTTTTAGCAGGCAAAGTTTAATTTTGAGCAGTTGTTTTTTCTTCTACTTTCAACAATAAAATTGAACTTTTAACATTTGGATCTTCAATTTTCTTTGATTTTTATCAGTTGAAAATTAAATTTTTTCCATTTTTTTAACATTGTTAAATCCCATTTTCTTTAATTTTCAATAGTATTAAATCCAGTTTTATAGAAGTGGTTTCTTCTTCGATTTTTAACAGTCGCAAATTCTATTTTCTTTTTTTTTCAAAAATATGGAATTCCATTTCCCGGAGTTGTAAAATAAAAAATTGAACTTTCAACAATTGGATTTTAAATTTTCTTTGATTTTCCGCAGTTGAATTTTCTTTATTTTTAATTTCCTCCATGTTTCAACAATTGAAAATTTAAATTGAATATTCAGTTTAAATTTTGTTTAATTTCCGAAAGATAAAATTTCAATCTTTTTCAATTTTTACAATTGAACTTTCAAAAGTTAGATTTTTAATTTTCTTTGTATTTCCGCAGTTGAATTTTGTGTATTTTTAGTTTGAATATTCAGTTTGAATTTATTTCAATTTCTGACAGTTTAAATTTCAGTTTTCAACCGTTGAAAATTCAATTTTTTCCGTTTTTTACAGTCGTAAATACAATTTTCTTTCATTTTTAAATTTATAAAATTCAATTTCGAGTAGTTCTTTTTTCTTCAATTTTCGACAGTTGAGAATTCAAAATTTCAAAAGTTATTTTTTTAATTTTTTTATTTTTTATTTGCCGCAGTTCAAATTTCTGTATTTTTAATTTCCTTCATTTTTCAACAGTTTAAAATTCAAAATGAATATTCAGTTTGAATTTTTTTTAATTTCCAAAAGTTCTAATTTCATTTTTTTTCTTTTTTTCCATTTTCAACAGTTCAAAATTCAATTTTTTCAGTTTTTAACAGTCGTGAATGAAATTTTCTTTTAATTTAAAATTTTAAAAATTTAATTTCAAGTAATTTTTTTTTCTTCAATTTTTAACAGTTGATAATTGGACTGTTGGAATTTGAATAAAATAAAAAATTAAACATTCAATATTTAGATATTAATTTCCTTTGATTTTCCGCAGCTGAATTTTCTGAATTTTTAATTTTCTCCATTTTTTTAACAGTTGAAAATTTATTTTGAATTTTTTTCAATTCCCGAAAGTTAAAATTTCAATCTTTTTTAATTTTCAACAGTTAAAAATTCAATTTTTTCCGTTTTTTACAGTCGTAAATACAATCTTCTTTCATTTTTAAATTTATAAAATTCAATTTCGAGTAGTTCTTTTTTCTTCAATTTTCAACAGTTAAGAATTCAAAATTTCAAAAGTTATGTTTTCAATTTTTTTTTTTTATTTGCCGCAGTTCAAATTTCTATATTTTTAATTTTCTTCATTTTTCAACAGTTTAAAATTCAAAATGAATATTCAGTTTGAATTTTTTTTAATTTCCAAAAGTTCAAATTTCATTTTTTTTCTTTTTTTTCCATTTTAAACAGTTCAAAATTTAATTTTTTCAGTTTTTAACAGTCGTGAATGAAATTTTCTTTTAATTTAAAATTTAAAAAATTTAATTTCAAGTAATTTTTTTTGCTTCAATTTTTAACAGTTGATAATTGGACTGTTGGAATTTGAATAAAATAAAAAATTAAACATTCAATATTTAGATATTAATTTCCTTTGATTTTCCGCAGCTGAATTTTCTGAATTTTTAATTTTCTCCATTTTTTAACAGTTGAAAATTTATTTTGAATTTTTTTCAATTCCCGAAAGTTAAAATTTCAATCTTTTTCAATTTTCAACAGTTAAAAATTCAATTTTCTTTCATTTTTAAATTTATAAAACTCAATTTCCAGTAGTTCTTTTTTCTTCAATTTTCAGCAGTTGAGAATTCAACTGTTGGAATTTGAATAAAATTGAACATTAAAATTTCAAAAGTTATATTTTTAATTTTATTTTTTTGCTGCAGTTCAAATTTCTGTATTTTTAATTTCCTTCATTTTTCAACAGTTGAAAATTCAAAATGAATATTCTGTTTGAATTTTTTTTAATTTCCAAAAGTTCAAATTTCATTTTTTTTTCATTTTCCGCAGTAGAATTTTCTATTTGTTTAATTTTCTCCATTTTTCAGCAGTTGAAAATTCTACTGTTAAAACTTGAATATTCTGTTTGAATTTTTTTTTAATTTCCGACAGTTAAAATTTCAATTTGGAACAATTTATTGAAAATTCAATTTTTTCAGTTTTTAACAGTCGTGAATTCAATTTTATTTTATTTTTGAAATTAGAGCATTCCGTTTCCCGCAGTTCTTTTTTCTTCAATTTTCAACTGTTGAGAATTAAAGTATTGGAAATTCAATAAAATTGAAAATTGAAATTTCAAAAGTTATATTTTTAATTTTCTTTTTTTTTCCGAAGATGAATTTTCTGTACTCTTAATTTCCTCAATTTTTCAACAGTTAAAAATTCTACTGTTAAAAATTTAATATTTAATTTGAATTTTCTTTCAATTTCCAAAATTTAAAATTTCAATCTTTTTCAATTCTCAACAGTTTGAAATTCAATTTTTTCAGTTTTTAACAGTCGTAAGTACAATTTTCTTTTTTTTGAAATTATAAAATTCAATTTCCAGTAAATTTTTTTAATTCAATTTTTAACAGTTAAAAAGCAACTGTTAAAAATTCAATATTCAGTTTGAATTTTCTTTAATTTTTAACAGTTAAAAATTCAATTTTTTTAGTTTTGTTGACTTTTCCAAAGTTGAACATTAACCTGTTAAAAATTAAATTTTTTTTTTAATTTTTAAGTTTTCAACTATTGAAAATTAAGAATAATTATTTTTTTTAGCAGTTGAATTTTCTACTGTTAAAGAATAGAAAATTTAAGCAAATTAAACTGCTAAAATTCTATTTCTAACAGTTAATTTTTAAGCATTAAAATTTAAAAAAAATTCAACTGTTAAAAATTGAAGAAAATTCAATTTTCATAATTTCAACAACAAACTGTTAAAAATTCAACTTTTAAATTTATTTAAATTCCATTCTTGAATTTTCAACGAAATAAAAACAAACCCAGTTATGAAAACTTCAGTCGAGTAAAGGCAAACTAATTAATTTTATTATTACAATTTTTCAGATGGTTTTTGTGACAGCAAAATTGAAGGGAAATTTGAAAATTTCATACTTTGCATTGAAATTGAATAGTTAATTTACTTCTTCAGGGTAAGTAATAAAATAATAGTTTTTAAATTAGGTACTCAACATTGCAAAATTTTAAACATTAACATTTTGTAAATTAAACATTATAAATTAAAAATTTTCAAACAAAAATTAAGCTAAAAAATTCTCCCCTTTCATTCCAAGCTGCCAATTCACAAAAAAAATTATTGACCAAAAGTGATTTTATTTTTAACTTAATAAAAATGTTAAAAATAGAAAATTTCTCTCTTCAGTTTCAGAATGAAATTGAAAATAAAAATTCCTCATTTTTAGCATTTGCAATTAAATTATTAATAAACATTGTAAAAAAAAAGTTCTTTTTCCAAATCGGATAAAAATTAAACATAAAAATTTATTGCCATCTTATTTAATCAAATTATAAAAATAAACCAGAAAATCAGAAAGAATTTTTTTTAAATTTCGACTTTCAATTCAGAATTCCCTTTTTAATTCGGAAAAAATTATAATTTACGAACTCGAAAGAATTTATAATCAAATTTGTTAAAAAGTTACTTAAAAATGTAAAAATTATAGGTTTTTTTAATAATAAATTTCGACCTACAAATTAAAAATTTAAATGTTGCTTAATAATGTTAACAAGATTATTCTATATTATTATTTTTTTTATTTCTATTTTTTTAATAGTTTTTCAATAGTTTTAAACACTCAATATTCAGAAAAAATGTATTACAGATTTTATAATTTTTTATATTTTTAAAAGTAGGAAATAAAAATCTAGGAAACTGAAAATGAAATCTTGTTTTTAATTTAATTTAATTTAATTTCCTTAAAGTGTGATTAAAGTGAAATTTTAATAAGTTTAATTTATTTCTTCATACCTTTTTTAATACTCAATAAAAAAAAAATATTACAGATTTTACAATTTTTTATATTTTTAAAAGTAGGGAAAAAAATCCAGGAAACTGGAAATGAAATCTTGTTTGTTTTTGATTTGATTTTTTAAAAATTTAATTTATTTTTTTTTTAAACTGCGATTTTAGTGTAATTTTTATAAGTTTAATTAATTTCGTTATACCTTTTTGAAACACTCAATATTTAAAAAAAAATTTATTACAGATTTTATAAATTTCTATATTTTTAAAAATAGGGAAAGAAATCTAGGAACTGGAAATGAAATCTTGTTTTATTTTTTAGTGACTGGATGAAATAATTCTATAAAAAAAAATACATTCTAATTTTTTTCTAATTTCAGCTTGGACTTTCTTATTGTTGGGGAAAAAAATGAAAAGCATAAATTTAATAAGCGCTGTAAAAAAGAGAGTCCCAATTGTAAATTGGCTACCCAAATACTCTGCTGAGGATACTCTTGGAGATCTAGTGGCCGGATTAACGATTGGATTAACACTCATACCTCAAGTATTATATTAAAAAAAATATTATAATAATTTATTATTAGAACTTTTTTTTCTGATTGGTTAGTTGCATCAATGTTAGAAAATATATTTATTTATATTTATAATTTATTTTGAATACTTCATTTCTAAGGAAAAGTAATATTTCAAAAGAATATCAAAATCCGATTCAAATTATGCAGTCTTTTCCCGCCAAATCAGGAAAAAAATTTATGCAATAAGTGTATTTGGATAATGTTTTTTTTAATTAGTTCAATTAAATAATAAACCTGTCACAAAAAATCAGCAACTTTATTATTAAATTAAATAGTTTAAAAAAATAAACAATAATATAAACATACACTTATGGTGAAAGATAATTGTTTTTTTAGTTATTAAAAAAATAAATTTTTGTCTGATGCAATTGCTATTATTCCTTGGCCCTCAGCGTGCGGACATCTTAAAGATGACGTCAGACATTTTAAAGATGACGCACTACGGCCGCCGCGCCGTCCCACCCATTCAGAAACGCCTTTTTCCCCGCGAAAAATTCAAGAAGGATAATTTTTCAAGATGAAAATAAATATCTTAACTTATTTTGAAAAATTGTTTCTTAAGTCATTAGATTTATTTTGTTGTGCTTTTATAGTTTTACATATAAATTTTTATTTTTAAATATGCAACCACCTCTTTCCAAAATTTTTTTTTTGTCATTTAAATATTGTTATTTAAAATTTGTTTAGAGTTTTGAAGATTTAAATTTGAGATTGATATTTTAGGATAAAGCTAATTTTTTTTATAAAACGCTGTAATTATTATGATCATTTTTAGGCTATAGCTTACGCTGGTTTAGCCGGTTTGGGACCACAATATGGATTATATAGTGCATTTGCTGGAAGTTTCGTTTATATAATTTTTGGAACTTGTCCGGAAGTTAATATTGGGCCAACCGCCCTTATTTCCTTATTAACTTTTACTTATGCAAGGTAAAAAAATTATTAATTAATTAATTCATTTATTCATTTAGATTAGAATAATTATATCCGAGTTTAGTGAATTTTTGAACAAATTTTATAATTATAAACATAAATTTAAAAAGTTCACAAATTTTAACAATAATTTAATTTAGTAATAATAAAAAAAAGTTTAGAGCATAAATGTTCATTTAAATATAGTAATTTGCATATTTTTGTTTGTTTTTTGTGTACATTATTTATAAAAATAATTATTTCCATAAAAAAATTATTATTTGTAAAGAACATTTCGAGGAATAGAATGAGATTTAAAAAAATTAAAATTTCCCCTTTTTTAGAATAATATTTTTTTCCTCTCTTTTCAAGAATCCTTTCTTTTTCTTGTTTCAAATTAAATTAATTTCAATTAAAAATTCGAATTCAATTTCAAAATGTTAAATAAAATATTCTAGAAATCTTTTTTGGTTAAAAAATCAACTGCTTGATGGAAAGTTGAACTGCTTTGTTGAAACTTAATTTTTTTAAGATTCATTTTTTAAATAATAATTCATTTTTTTAATTTATCATTTTTTAATTTTAGCATACATTTATCTTTTTTGGTTCAACTGACCTAGTTAAAAATTCGTTTCTTTGTTGAAAATTAATTTTATAAAATGAAAGTTCGATCATTCCGTTTTTGGTTCAAAAAATATCTTTTTTGATTCCTTGATTGAAATTTTCTATATTTGGTTAAGGATTCAATTATTTTGTAAACATTAATTTTTTTTTTAATTCAACTAGGGTTAAAAGTGTAAATTTTTTGCTGAAAGTTAGTTTTTTTTCTAAATTAAAATTTATGTTTTTTGTACGAAAATGAAGTAATTGATTTTTCGTTTAAAAAATAATTTTTTTAAGTTAAAAATTCAAATATTTGGTAGCAATCTTAGGAATACTGTTTAAAATTCATCTTTTTCTTTAAAAAATTAATCTTCTTTTTTTTTAAATTCGTCAGTTTTTGAAAAATCAAGTATGTAGTGAAAAATTCCTTTTTTAATTTAATTCAACTGGTTAAAAATCGCTTTTTTGTTAAAAATATTAATTTTCTAAACTGAAAATTTGATTGTTCCTTTTTTTGTTCAAAAAATATCTTTCTTGATTCCTTGATTTATAATTCATATATTTTGTTGAGAATTTAACTATTTCACCTTTTTGCTTGACAAAATATTTATATTGAAAAATCGATTTTTTTATTGTTAAAAATGTCTTTTTTTATCTGAAAATTAAAACCTTTTTTTTCAAATTAATTTTTTGACTGAAAATTTGACGATTCCATTTTTGGTTAAAAAATCTTTCTCGATTTAACTATTTGGTAAGAAATAATCTTTTTGTAAAAAAAAAAGATATTTTCTATGTAGTTTAAAATTTTACTAGTTTACAAAATGAAAAATTTTGTGGAAAATTCGTTCTTCTGTTAGAAAATTAATCTCCTTAGTTGAAAACTCATTTTAAAAAATGGGAAATTCATTTTTTCGACAAAAATTTGGACGATTCCATTTTCGGTTAAAAAATATAGTTTTGAAATAAAAATTTAATTATTTGGTTTAAAATTAATTTTTCTTATTTTTTTTTAGTTGAAAATCCAAAATATTGGTTGAATATTAATATTTTTTGTTTAAAAATTCAACTAATTTAAAAAAATCTATTTTCCTATATTTTTGTGAAAAAGCATAGTCCTAGAAAAGTTTGTTGTGCCATTTTCTTTGAACAAAATTGACTTTTTAAAAATTTATTTTGTAAAATATTTTTAAAAAAAATTATTCATCAGTAAATCAGATTCACGCGAGTCGCACATGTTAGAATCTGAAATCTAATATTGAGGTTCTTTCTAGCGTGAAGTGTTACAACTTATGTAATTAGAATTAATAGTGGCACAAAAGATGTTTTTCCTCGCAGGACTAGAATTATTCAGTATAATTTCATTCATGTTTAAACTGCTTCTATCTTGTGCATGAGACTATGAAATAAATGGCCGGATGCGCGATATTATAGTAAATTCGAGTATTTATTTAAACAGAGCCTGAAATGTCGCGTATTACAAAACACTTTGTATAATCCGGATTTGAAAGTTGTTTTTAAATTCAAAAAGTGCAGTGGCATATTTTCTTTATTTACTCAGCAATATTTATAGCTTTATAACTTGATATTTTAAAAGTATTAAAAATGAACCTTAATGTTTCTTAAAGTTTTTATTCTTCATTCCACGAATGATTTAAATTCTCATTTATTTTTCGCAGGCTTCACAATTTTCCTTATCTCCTTTCCCGCGTTTCCCCATTTTCCTGTTTTAGGCTTTCATTTTAGCCCGGGGCAGAAACCCTTGTAGTTTTGGTCGGGTAGTGGTGAGGGAAATGATGAGATGGAAAGTAAGTGAAGCGAGGGAAATGGAAGTAGAAAAAGTGAGGGGAAATAAAGAAAAGAAAAGCAGGTTAAGTTAAAAATTATCAGAAAAAAATAGAGAAAGTAGGGGGAAATGAGTGAAGGGTAAGTTTGGGAATTATGGAAAAATAAGAGGAGGTAAAGTTGGGGTAGTGATAGAAAATGTGGGCAGGGAAAGTAAGGGAAGTGGGGGAATCGGGGGAGGGGTGGGAGGAGAAGCCACTGTAAGTGAGGAAGGTTGATGGATGAGTAGGGGAAGTAGGAAAATGGGGCTTTTAACTAGGAAAGCGAGCAGGAGGGGAGAAGAGAAGGACGTTGTGGTAGCAAAGGGAAATTAGGGAAGGTAAAAGAGGGGAAATGGTAAGAGGATACATTGGAAAAGTATGGGAAATGTGTATACGAAAAGGAGATGATGCGAGAGTAAATTAGGAGATAGAATGTAAGGGAGATGAGGGGAAATTATGAGATGGAAGGTAGGCGAAGCAAAAGGTGGGAAAGTAGGGAAGGGAAATTAAGAGAAGAAAAGTAGTTGAAGTGAAAAGTTATCAGAAGTATCAGAAGTAAAGAGCGACGCGTAAGTTTGGGATCTGAGAGAAAATGATGGGAGGGAACGTTGAGTTGGTAATAGAAAATGTATGGAGGGAAAATGAGGGAAGTAGGGAAAATCCGGGAGGGGACGAAGGGGAAACAACTGCAAGTAAGGTAAGTGATAGCTGAGTGAGGCAAGTAAGGAAAGAGGAGTTTTACTTAGAGAAGCGAAGATGGGGGAGAAATAGAGGAGAAAGAAGCTGAGCAAGATGGGGAAAATTTAGTGCAAGAAAAAAAGAAGAAAATAGGGGATTTAACATAGGAGAAGTATGAGAAATGAATGAATGAAGAGTAGAGGAGGTGAGGATGAATGAGTAGATGAAAAGTAGGGAAGGTGACAGGAAATAATGAGATGTAAGTAGGAGAAGTGAGGGGAAATAAGGGGGAAGTGAGGGGAAATGAGTGACGGGTAAGTTTGGGAAGTTAAGGAAAATGAGAGCAGGGTACATTGGAGTAGTAGTAGCAAATGCGAGGAGAGGAAGTAGTGGATACCAGGGAGGCTAAGTAGGAAAAGTGAATAAGTTTCGATGTCTAAGGAACATTAGGAGAGGGGAAATGAGGGGAGGGAAAGTAGGAAGCTTAGAAGAACCAAAATAAAAAGAGTGAGGTGTAATGATGTGAGAGAAAAAATAGTAAGTGAAGGAAATTTAGTGGAGCGTCAGTTTGAGAAGTGAAAGGAAATAAGTAAAGGGAAAGTAGGGGTAGTAACCCGAAATAAAGGGAGCAGAATCAGGAGAAGTGACACAAATAAGAGAAAATTGAGAAGGGGCATTCAGAGAAATGAAAAGAAATGATAGGAGGGAAAGTAAAGGGTATTGAGTGGAGCAGAAGTTAGGGACGCTAGGAGAAATGAGAAGAGGGAGAAAAAGGGAAATAAGGGGTGGAAAATTAGGGAGACTGATATGAAGCAAAGTAAAGGAAGTCAGGTGAAATGAGCTTATAGAATGTATTTAAAAAGAAGGAAATCAAAAGGAGGTTAAGTTAGGGAATACACAGAAAAAAAGAAAAGGAAACGTATGCGTAGTGATGGAAAATGAGGGGTGGAGCATTAAGAAAAGTAGGTAAAGGAACAGAAGTGAGGAGAAATGTCGGAAAGGGTTGGGGAGAAATAAGGAAAAATGAGAGGAAGGAAAGTAGGAAAATTAAATGTTAATATAAAGAACGGAAGTAGTGGAATTTAGGAGTGGGAAATAGAAAAAGTGAATGTAAGTCAAAAGAAGTAGGATAAATGATTGGGAATGAGGGTGGTTAGTGGATTGGAAGTGATGGCTGGTTATGGTATTAGGAAAAGGGGAGTTTTAACTAGGGAAGCGAGGAAAGGAGAGGTAGAGAAGACAAGTGAAGGAAGGGGAAGTAAAGGGAAATAAGGAGAAGAAAATGATGAAAGATGAGGGGACGGAAGGTGAAGAAAATGAGGTAAGGGAAAGTAGAGGAAGTGAGAAGGAATGTGGTTAGGGAAAGTATGCGACGTGAGGGAAAAGGGACGATAAAAAGTAGGGGGAGTGAGAGGATATCAGGGCCGGGTATGTATGGAAATTTATGGGCAATGACGAGAGGGAAAGCAGCATAATTGAGAAGAAATTGAGAAGGGGAAGTATGAGAAGTGAGTATGAGTGACGGAAAGTGGGGGAAATTATGAGAAACATGGATAAGTAGAGGAGTGAAAGTAATGGCTGCGGAAGGGAAATATAGGAAGGTAGGGAAGGAGTTAGTGAGGTTGGAAATTTACCTTTTTTGTTGAAAATGTTTGTACTTTCTTTAAAAGTCCTCTTTTTTGGTAAAAAATGTAATTAGTATATTTTTGGTTGGATTTGATCTGCTTTTGCTAAAGATTCAACAATTTAGTTAACAATTCATTTATTATTATTTTTTTGTTTTGAAAATGTCATTTTTTAAAGCGTTAATAGTATAGCTATACGGTTACGATCCCTTTTATCGGCCAAGCAAGTTTCTGCTATATGCTAAGTTACCGACATCAGGTAATTACCATCAGTCGGTAAGTGGCGTAGCCTTATAGCTATACTACTAAAGTTAGAAATTTAAAACGCTTCCAATTAAATTAAAAAAACTGTATCTGTGAAGCCTGTTAACGATACAGTAAAAAAATGTTTTAGGCTTCTTTTTTTAAGTGGGGGAAATGTAGTTAACCGATATATAAAAGGTGTTTAATCTAAAAATTAAAACATTTTAGGCCCTGCAATTTAACTTTAACAGTGTTTATTAAACTACTTAATATTAATTCAAGAAAGTGAAGGCTAATTTTAAGTGTAACAAATTTTTTTCTCATTTGATAGGGGAACTCCTGAATATGCTGTTCTTTTATGTTTTCTCTCAGGATGTGTAACAATAATCCTTGCAGTCCTAAGGTTTGTAAGAAGCAAGATAATAATTTGGTTCTCAAAAATAAATTTTTTTAATCAATTTAAATAATCCTATTATTTCTAATTTATGAACAAAAATTGTTAATTTAAAAAGTTGTCTCTATATATTTTATTTTTATTTTAGATTAGGTTTTCTCGTCGAATTCGTGTCAGCGCCAGTCGTTTCTGGTTTTACTTCAGCAGCGAGTATAATTATAGCTTGCAGCCAATTAAAAGGCATATTGGGCTTGACAATTCACGGGGAGAGTTTTTTAGATATTTGGAGAGAGCTTTTTTACAAAATAGGGGAAACCAAGATTCCAGATTTGATACTCTCCTGCTGCTGTATAGTGATTCTTTTGAGTCTAAAAGTATATTTTATTAGTAATATAATAAATAATTATGAATTTACTTAATAATTATATAAACAAATAGGAAAATAATATGAATAATTAAACAATTTTCAAAATTTCAAAAATTTCATAAATGAAAATTTTCCGTATTTCATAAAGTTTCCTAAAGACTAGTATTGTAAGCTTTCAGAAAAATTACAAAATTTTGCATAATTTATAAATTTCCAAAATTAAAAAAAATCCTATCTAAAAAAAAAATTTCGAAATTCCTCTATCTGAGCCCCTTGGTGCATAATATACGATAATAAATTTCGATTTTACTTTTCAGTTCATCAGAGGAATAGAGACTTCGAACAGATTTCTCAGTAAATTTTTTTGGTTTATTGGAACGGGAAGAAATGCATTGGTCGTTCTTCTTTGTGCGACAGCCTCCTATATTTTTGAAAGTCAATCTACTGTTCCATTTATTTTGACTGGACAGATGATTGCCGGATTACCAAAAGTAGAACCACCACAATTTTCTCTTACTAATGGAAATCAAACTGTTGGCTTTCTTGAAATATGCGAGAATTTTGGATCTGGAGTAATAGTCGTGCCACTGATCTCAATTATAGGAAATGTAGCAATTGCTAAAGCTTTTTGTAAGTTTCGAAAATGTGTTTATTTTTTCAGTCCGTCGATCAATCCTACCATTAATCATTCCAACCAGCTAACTACCCACTCATCCAAACAATGACCCATCCATCCATCCATCCATCCATCCATCCATACATCCATCCATCCATCCATCCATCCATCCATAAATACATCGATCCACCCACCCACTCGTCCATCCTTCCATCCATTAATCCTACCATTCATCATTCTTTAACATTTCATCTACACATCATCACAATCCATTTATCTATTCGTCCATTCAAAGGCATCCATCCATCCATTCGCCTATCCAATACCCATCCACCCACCCATCCATCAATCCTACCATTCATTATTCCATCCACCCATCCTTCTATATATCCACCCACCCATCTATCTATCCATCCATCCATCCATCCATCCATCCATCCATCCATCCATACATACATACATTCATCCATCCATCCATCCATCCATCCATCCATCCATCCATCCATAAATACATCGATCCACCCACCCACTCGTCCATCCTTCCATCCATTAATCCTACCATTCATCATTCTTTAACATTTCATCTACACATCATCACAATCCATTTATCTATTCGTCCATTCAAAGGCATCCATCCATCCATTCGCCTATCCAATACCCATCCACCCACCCATCCATCAATCCTACCATTCATTATTCCATCCACCCATCCTTCTATATATCCACCCACCCATCTAGCCATCCATTCATCCATCCATTCGTCCATCCATCCATTTATACATTTATTCATCCATCCATCCATAAATACATCTATCCTCCCATCCATTATTCCTACCATTCATCATTCTTCAAAATTCCACCTACACCTCAACGCAATCCGTTCATCTATTCGTCGGTACAAACCCATCCATCCATCCGTTCTTCCATCCATCTATCAATTCATCCATCCATCCTTCCACCCATCAATATAGACACATACCAACTAATCCTTCCATTATTTAATCCTTCCACCCATGCATATATCCCTTCGTCCATCAATCCATCCTTTCGTAAATACATCTATCAATACACAATCCCATCCATCAATTGATCTTACCATTCATCATTTCGACAATCCAACCATCCATCCATGCATTCATCCATTTGTCCATCTAAATTCATAAAAACACCCATATATCTATCAATCCATTAATCATTTATTCCATCTATTCATCCATTCGCATATTTAAAAAAACCCACCCATCCATCCATTTATTCATTCGTCTGTGTGTTTATTATACTGTCCATCCATTAATTTATCCATTCGTCCGTCTATCCATTTATATATCCATCCAACCATAGATATATCTATCTACCCAATCACTCACCCATCCATCATTACATCCATAATTTAATCCATCTATACATCCATTCCCAATCAAACACCCGCCCATCCATCCATAATTTAATCCATCCATTCATCCATCCATATATACATCTATCCATTAATAATTTTAGAAATATATCCATCCATAAATCCAGCCATTCGTCCATCCACACAGCCACGCATCCATCTATACATCCACCCATCCATCTATACATCCGTCCATCCACTCGTCCATCCACCCATCCATTAATCCTACCATTCATCATTCTTCAACATTCCATCTACATACAGTCATCCATCCATGCATTCATCCATTTGTCCATCCAAACTCATAAAAACACCCATACATCCATCAATTCATTAATCATTTAATCCATCCATTCAACCATTCGCTTATTCAAAAAAACAACCCATCCGTCAATTTCGTTCATCCATCCAAACTTATCCCAATAACCACACACTTACCCATCCATTCATTTATCCATTCGTCCATCCATCCATTTATTCATACATCCGTCCACAAATACATATATCGGCACCAGTACCCACCTATCCATCACTCCATCCATCATTTATTCCATCCATCCATCAATCCTACTATTTGTCACTCTAAAAAACCATCAATCCTACCATTCATTTTTCTAAACATCCAGCCTATCCATCTATCCATCTATCCATCCATAATTTTATCCATACATCCATCCATAAATCCAGCTATTCGTCCATCCATCCATTCGTCCATACAAACAATCATCCCTTCGTCCATCAATTTTTTCATTTATAAACACATTTATACATTCACTAACCCGTCCATCCATCATTTAAACAATCCGTGATTAAATCCATTCATCCATTTGTCTATCCACACTCCATTCCAACCATTCATCCTTCCATGCATACAAATATCTATCTATCCACGCCCCCATCCATTCGTCCATCTATCCATCCATCCATTTAAACATTCATTCATCCGTCCACCTAGCAATAAATCCATACACGCATTACATCTATTTATCCACCTACCCAGTCATCCATTCATCAATCCATCAATCAATCATTTTATGCAGCTATCCATTCGTCCATCCAATACCAATCCACCTACCTATCCATCAATCCTGCCTTATTCCATTCACCCTTGCATCCATCCACCGATCTACCCACCCATCCTTCCTCCCATTCATCCATCCATCCATCCATCCATCCATCCATCCATTTGTCCATCCATGCACCCACTCGTCCATCCATTCTTCCATCCACAAATCCTTTAATTCTACCATTCACCATTCTTCAACATTTCATCTACACATCAACACAATCCATTCATCTATTCCTACATCTAAATCCATCCATCCATCCACTCTTCCATCCATCTAGACATATAGCAACTTATCCATCCTTCCGTAAATAAGTCTATCAATCAACCATCCAATCCATCAATCGATCTTACCATTCATCATTTCAACCATCCAACCATCCGTTCATTGTCCATCCAAACTCATCAAAACACCCAGACGTCCATCAATTCATTAATCATTTAATCCGTTCATTCATACATTCGCCCATTCAAAAAACATAGCCTTCTATCTATTTATTCATTCCTTTATAAGTCTATTCATCTGTCCATGCATCCATCTATCCATCAAACCATCCGTCAATTCGTTCATCCATCCAAACTTAACCCAATAACCACCCACCCTACCAACCATTCATTTATCCATTCGTCCATCCATCCATTTATACATCCATCCATTCATTCATTCATCCATCCATAAATACATCTATACACCCAAGCACTCACCCATTTATCAGTCCATTATTCATTTAATCGATCTATCCATTTATTAATTAATCCATCTATCCATCCTTAAATTTATACATCCATCCGTCTATCCACTAACCCATCTATCTATTAATCCTACTATTCATCATTCCGAAAAACCATCAATCCTACCATTCATTATTTCATCCAAGCAACCATCTATCCATCCAGTCATATTTAAACGCCGATTCATTCATCCATAATTTAATCCATTCATTCATCCATAATTTAATCCATTCATTCATCCATCCATCCATCCATAAATACATCTATCCACTCAAGAAACCACACATCCATCAGTCCATCTATCATTTAATCCATCTATTCATTAATAATTTAATCCATCTATCCATCCTTAAATGTATTCATCCATCCATCTATTCGTTCATCCATCATTCCTACTATTCATCAATCCAAAAAACCATCAATTCTACCATTCATTATTTTAACCAACCAATCATCCATCCATCCATTCGACCATCCATTCCTATTCAAACACCGATCCATCCATCCATGATTCATTCAATCCATCCATCTATCCATCCATCCATCCATCCATCCATTCATTCCTTCGTCCATCTATTCGTCCATTTATAAATACATTTAGCCATCCACAAACCCATCCATCCATCATTTGAACCATCTATAATTTAATCCATTCATCCATTCGTCCATCCATACTTCATTCCAAACACCCATCCATCCATCCATGCATAAAATATCTATATATCCACCCACACACTCATTCGTCTATCTATCCATCCATTCATTTATACATTGATCCATCCCCCCACCCAGCAATCAATCCATACATCCATACATCTATTTATCCACCTAACCACCCATCCATTCGTCAAAGCATCCATCCATTCATCCATCCAATACCTACCCACTCGCCCATCCATCAATCCATCAATAATTTAATCCATGAATTCACTCATCCATCCAGACGCCATTCCTAAACCATCCATCCATACATTCTTCCGTCCATCCATTTATCCAATCATTAATCCTTCTATGAATCTTTTTATACCTTCATCCATCCATCCATCCATCCTTCTATTATTCTGTTTATAAATCCATCCATATGTCCATCCATTCGTCCAGAAAACTTATCCAACCATCCATAAATACATCCATCATTTAGTCTACGCATCCATCCATTCGTCCATACCCCTCCTCCCCCCACCCCTCTATCCATCCGCCCGTCCGTCCATCCATCCATTCATCCATTAGTTAATCTATTTTCATCCTTTTTCATCTACTATTTTATACATTTAGGTATTATTTCTTTATTTATTTTATGATAAATTGAGTTATGTCGATGTTTATGAAAATTTTTTGGTGACTCTACTAACATTTTTATTTGATGTAACACTAGTAGTGTTAAGAATCGTACGGAGAATTAGTAGATTTCACGCTCTAGCAATTATATGAAATTTTTTTCAAGCTCGTGGCAAGGCTTTGGACGCAACACAAGAAATGTTCACCTTGGGAGTTTGCAATCTAGTCGGGTCCTTTTTTTGCTCAATTCCCGTCGCTGGATCTTTTTCTCGCAGCGCTGTGAGTAACACTTCCGGGGTGAGAACTCCTCTCGGTGGACTTTATACCGGTAAATATAAACTTATATCCAATTTAGGGTTGTCCAAAAAAAGGATTTTTTTCTTCTAAAATTGCACCCCCCAAAAGTGTCCTTTTTTGTCAAAATCATCCGTAATTTTTTTTTTCAGAAAAAAAATATATTTATGCAATCCCCCCCAGTAATTTTTTGTGAATACAATGTCACTCAGAGTTTTAGGATAATTTAAAAAAATGTATTTAGTGCGATTTGAGAATTGAAAATGCCTCGTTTGGACAGCAATAATATTTGTTTTCTGCAATTAAATCTATAAAAAAAAATTAAAAATTATTTTTTAGGTATTTTAGTTATACTGGCACTGAGTTTATTGACTCCGTATTTCTATTATATTCCAAGAGCAACATTGAGCTCTGTTATCATTTGTGCTGTTATTTTTATGGTTGATATTGAACTCATAAAATCCGTCTGGAAAAGCAGCAGTAAGTAATTACATTTTTTAGTGAAAAGTAATATTAATTTTTATAGTTTATACTTAATATAATTAATTTAATAGTTATATTTTAAATTTGGGATAAACAATTACAAAAAAAGATTAAGAAAATATTTTTTCAACGTTTTTAATACAAATATTGCATTTTCAATCAAATTAATAATTTTTTCACGAAATCGTTGAATTTTCTAGAAAACAAGATATATTTTTAACGAAGACGATTTATTTTCTACCGAAAAAAACGAATTTTTACCAAAATAATAAATTTCTCAACCCCAAAGTTGATTGTTTAATAAAAAAAAGATGAGTGCTTAATAAAAATTTTAATTAGTTTATATTTCGACAAAAAGAGAAATTTTATTAAAAATAAAAAAAACAGTTGAATTCAACCAAAAAAAGATCAATTTTCAAACAAATATCTCAATTCTGAATAAAAACAGGCCAATTTTCAATCGAATTCTTAAGCAAAAAAAAAAAATTTTCAAACAAAAATAGAAAGGTACTTTTCAAATTAAATCATGAATGTAAAGAAAAATTTGAACCAATAGTGGAATGTTTTACTAAAAAAAAATTTGCGACTTGAAATAAAAAAATTAAATATAAAGTTAAGAAAATAAACAATCAACAAAAAATGAGTTTTTAACCAAATAGATTAATTTTCAACCAAAAAGAATCATTTTCAATGAAGAAGAATAATTTACTAAAAAAAGGCGAATTCTTAACAAAATATATTTTTTAACGAAAAAGGATAGATTTTTTATTTAAAATGAACTGGTAATATTTTAAGTTAAAAAATTCATTTTTAAACAAAAAAACAATTTTTAAGAATATATTAAAATTTTATATTCAAAAAAAATTAGTTTTTTAATAAAGAAGATTAATTTTCCATTTGAAAAAAAATTGAAGAGGTAAATTTTATGTTAAAAACATTAATTTTTAACCCAGAAAAACATCAGAATCTTTAACTAAAAAATATGAAATTTTAAGAAACTAGTTCCATTTTTTACGAATTAGTTTAATTTTCAACCAAAAAAATAGGATTTCTTAAATAAAACTGTAATAATTAATATTTCAAATAAAAATTTAATCCAAAAACTTTTTTTAACAAATTTATTTTTCATTTATATTTAATTTTATTGAAAAATTATTCCTTTGGTAGAAAATGTAACTATTTTGTTAGAAATTCTTATTTCATTGAAAATTCGTTTTTGATATGAAAATGTAACTATTGCATTTTTCGATGAAAATTTATATTTTTAGGTTAACTATTTAATTATTTATTTAAAAATGCATATTTCGATATAAAATTTATCTTCTTTGTTAAAGTTGATCTTCTTGGTTTAAAATTTATTTATTTACTTACAAAATTATCTAGTTTTTTAAATGAATATTTTTATTAAAATGTTAGGAATTAAACCCATTGTAGATTAAATTTATTATGCACTTTAATTCTATTTAAATATATTCATATCCAGACTTTGTTGAAATTTATATATTTTTTTTTGAAAATTTATTTTTTTTTATTTTTTTTGAAAATTTAACTTTTTTGTTATTTGTTAAAAAACTATTTTTTTAGGTGAAAATTGCACTAGTTGGTTAAAAATTCACTTATCCTGATAAAAAATAAAAATCTGTTTGGTTTAAAATACATACCATATTTTTGTTTCAAAATTCAACTATTTTAAATTTAATTTAAACTAGTACCGACATATATTTTGTTTGAAAAAATTTGTTTTCCTATTTTCGTGAAAAATCACCTTTTTGGGTTAAATATCTCTTTAGATGCAAATCTGACAATTTTATATAAAAATTTGTTATTTTCTTGTTCAAAAATGAATAATTTTTAGCAGTAGAGTGCAGAATTTCATTTGTAAATTAAGGATTTTTCATTAAAAATTCAATTATTTAGTACAAAATTAATCTTTTTTTCTTTATGTAATTACCCTCGGTCGGTATTGCAGATTTACTATCAGTCGGTAAGTGGAGTCGTCGGCTAATAGCTGTTTTACTAACGTTATAAATGTAAAGGATTCAAATTGAATTTAATAAACTACTCACAGTGATTTTATTTTAAAGAATTTATTCCACTATTTTCGTGAAAAATCGTCTTTTTGTTTGAATATCTCTTTAAATAAATAATTGTTTAACAAATTATTTTTATATGAAAATTTCACCATTCTATTTAAGAGCTGTTTTAAATGCAATTCAATATATTTAATTAATTTAATATTTACGTTAATATATTTATTATATTAATATATCACTTTAATTTAATTTTAAAAGGATTTGTTGTCCTATA
>JAAAKG020213723.1:0-22316 GCA_010014905.2 Druon quercuslanigerum | reverse complement strand
TTTTTAATAACATAGGAAATAATTATTCTTTAACATAAGTGTATTTGGACATTATTTTTTATTTACCAAAAGCTATTAAGTTTAAAAATAAAATCAATAAAAAAAATTGAAACGATTTTATTTTTTAATTAAATAGCTTTTTGAAAGTAAACAAATAATATCTAAATACACTAATAGTAAAAAATCATTTTTGTGAAAGTTATTTCAAAAATAAAGTTTCGTCCCCTGTAATTAGTATTATTGCTTGGCTTTTAGTGTGTAGACATCTTGCCAGCTGACGTCACAACATGAAATACCTAAGGGAATTCATAGGGCCTGAATTGCGGACCGGCGCAGCTTCCGCAGTAGCGTTCATACAAAATTTTTAGGTCAGGTTAAGTTATATATTAGATTAACATAATCTAAAAATGTATACAAAATCTACTGCGCAAACTCCAAAAATTCGCGATCTGCAGCTTTGGCTTACAAAAAAATGGTACTTTTTAATTATTTATAAA
The DNA here is from genome assembly GCA_010014905.2 of Druon quercuslanigerum. Lineage (NCBI taxonomy): Eukaryota > Metazoa > Arthropoda > Insecta > Hymenoptera > Cynipidae > Druon > Druon quercuslanigerum. The sequence goes on along the minus strand of JAAAKG020213723.1, from coordinate 21,819 downwards.
TCGCAATAAGCATAATACAGTGTTATTTTACAGCTAGAAAATACTTTTTTTAGTTTTTTAATAGCAATATAGATTTTACACTCAGTTTTTAAAAACTCCGCATTTTGAAAAAAAAATCCGCGTTTTGGGGTCTGCGCCTCCGCAAATCGGTCACACGGGTCTGGCAACACTGGTCGGAAGTCGATGGCATCTTCGGTGATGATAACTGACCCCATAATTTTGACTTCCATACCAAACAACTCCCAACACTTAGAAACGTGCTCGTAAATAAATGCAAACCATGTTGCGAGTCAAAGTGAGTTTATTTTAACATTTTACTCCGGGATAGAGTCGTCCAGTGTGTGTACAATGCGAGGCCCCAAGACCGACTGACTATCGCTTGCAGCGAGTACTGCTTTTGTCTCCTCTTCTCCCGCCATAACCAGCGGGTACTACTTTACGACTGTATACCTCCGCGGACGTGCGGGAAACGAGGAGAAGGTATTTCAGGCGGGAAACGTGAAAGCAGATATGAAGGGTGTCTCAGTGGCGCAACTACAATTTCCGGGGCCCCACAGCACTCCCCTCCTGATTGAGATTTTATGTCTGTATAAAATTAGTAGATCACAGATTAGTTGTTGGTACATAAATTACATAAAATAAATTACATAAAATAAATAGACGTGCCATTCTACGCACATAACATGCTGCAACGCGAAACCTTGTTAAATGAATTACAGTACATACAGGTTATGTGCGCATTAAACATGATTAATAACAATTTCATAAGCTAACTAGCTATTTTTATTTACATGGATATAATGCTAAAAAGGTTCACGAGATCAACTTGTATAAGCTTATACATTAAAAGTCACTCTGTTTCTAGAGTATGTCCTTAGTACTGGCGAAATAACGCCAGACGTGCCTGAACTATAACCTAAACGCTGTGCTTCGATATTTTCGCGGACAAAGTGCGCAGGTTTTATATTTTCAACCGAAACCTGTTTAGACGTTCCATTAACATCTATCTCGTATACTTTGTCTGACGTTCTTTTAATGATTTTAAAAGGTCCAAGGTATGGACGTTCCAGGTCCTTTAAAAATACGTGCGTGCACGTGAACAAGCTTTTGAACACAAAAGGCTGGCATTTACGTCTATATTCTACAGGTATGGGTTTTAATTTCTTCATGTATTCCCGAAATTCTTCTAAAAAAATTTGACGATTCGGAGCAAAATCCTCGGGCAATACAAATTCGCCTGGTATTTGTAATACCGTTCCGTAAACGAATTCCACCGGCGAGGCGCCAGCGTCGAGTACATTAGTCCGTAAACCTAAGAGTACGGTTGATAGTGTTTTGGACCATTGACGGTCGTTATGGCACATTATTGCTGCCTTCAGCGAACGATGCCATCTTTCAATGATACCATTCGAAGCGGGATGTTACGCAGTTGTCTGAATGCGTTGGCAGCCGATAAGCTGCAACAGTGCGCTAAAAATGGTCGAGGAAAACTGACTTCCCTGATCTGACGTGAGAGTTTCTGGCGAACAGAATCTAGCTACCCAGTGGTTAAATAAAGCGCTAACAATCGTCTGTGCCTCAATGTCCCGAAGGGGTACCGCTTCGGGCCATCGCGAAAAGCGATAGATCATGGTGAGGCAGTATTTGTATTCCTCGCTCATAGGCAAGGGGCCTATTATGTCGATATGGACATACTTAAACCTAGCATCTGGGGCTGTAAAGTGGTCTGGCATAGTTTTATTATGGCGTGACACCTTCGATTGCTGGCAAGGTAAACAAGCTTTGCACCACTCGGTAATGTCCCTACGCATATGAGGCCAGACATACTTTTGGCAATAACTCGATGTGTTATTCTAGCTCCTAGATGCGCCGGATAATGGAGTAAATCGAAGACCCATCGCCGCATGATTTTGGGTATGTACGGGCACCACCATCCCATCGAATTTTCTGAAAGTTAAGAGAGCATTTTTGATCCAAAATGATCCATTTTAACTCGTCGTCTTTCTCTTGGGCTTCTGCCAGTTCTGTTAGACTGAACTCTACAGGCAATCGCACACTGTCGACCCTGGATAAAGAGTCGGCTACCATGTTTTCCGGACCGGGCAGATAGGTTATTTTGGTCGTAAATTGAGAGATATACGAAATATGTCTCTGTTGCCTGTCTGATGCCTTTTCTGCTTTCTGTTTGAACATGTGAACTAAAGGCTTATGATCAGTTACCATCTGAAAGTTTTGTCCCTCCAGAAAGTATTTGAAGTGGCGAACGGCCTCGTAAACTGCTTGGAGTTAGCGATCATATGCGCTGTACACGAGTTGAGCAGGCGAGAATTTTTTACAAAAGAAAGCTAATGGTTCCCATTTTCCGCCTAGCTTTTGTTCCAGTGAGGCACCCATGCCGTACTTCAAAGCGTCTGTTACTAGACGTGTTTCGGCGTTATGCGACGGGTGAACGAGCAGTGCTGCGTTCGCTAATTCGTTTTTCGCGTTTTGAAACGCGATTTTAGCTTCGTTGGTCCATTGGATGGGCCTTCGGTCATTTTTCTTTGACTCGTGAATATATTCGCTTAATAACGCGTGCGATTCGCCAGCGTGTGGAATCGATCTCCGGTAAAAGTTTATCATTCCTAGGAATCGTCTCATTTCGACCACTGTTTTTGGTTTCGGAAAATTGATAATTGCCTGCACTTTTTCGGCTGATGGTATGCATCCCTTGGCGTTTATGAAATAGCCAAGGAACTCCAGTTCTTTTTGTGTTGATGTAGTGTTGGAAGGTTTGGCCTGCATTGCAGAGACCAAAAGTCATAGCCGTGTACTCAAAAAGCCCGAAGGGTGTGATTATGGCTGACTTAGGAACGTCTTCCTCTGTCAAATGTATCTGAATATAGGCCTGGAACAGATCCAATTTACAGAAAACTGTATTTCCGCGTAAAATAGAGACGAAGTCGAACACGTGTGGTACCGGGTATTTGTCTGGCACAGTTATGGCATTCAAGAGGCGGTACTCACCACAAAGTCTCCACTCATCTGTTTTCTTTCGGACCATGTGTATCGGAGAAGCCCAAGGGCTTTTCGATGGTCTGCAAATCCCTTTCCTTACAAGGTCGTGAATAATCTTTTTCGCGACAGTTAGCTTCTCAGGTGGTAATCGTCTAGCTCTTTGGTAAACAGGAGGACCTGTTGTTACAATGTGATGCTTAACGTTATCTTTAAGAGGACCAGAAGTTGTTATGTAGGTATGGTACTAGTTTGTAGTGCGCCAGAAAATCTTCTCCAATAATAGGATGCCGGATTTCTGCCACATAAAAATTCCAGTCCATAATTCTACGAATATTAAGGTTGACTGACTTGCGAATCGTTAGCGGCGTATAAAGCCAATTTACCAGATTTTGCGTATTTTAAATTGACGGATGTTACCGGAATGAGGGAGATATCTGAACCGGTGTCTATCAAGAAGATTAGACCAGAGCTAGGGTCGCGCATGTGAAGGCGTTTCAATGAAACGCTTTTTTCGATCGCCTCTGCTCGAAAAAGCTTTTGGCGTTTCCCGTGCCTCGCGTCTTTTGCCAGGCGCAGGGTTTTCTGCAAGAACGAGCCTTATTACCAAATCTACGGTGGTAATAGCAGAGGTCCGAAGGGCTCGTTTCACGAAAGCGTGACCTGCTATCGTTTGACTCTGATCTCGAACGATTGCGATAGTTAGGACGCAAATTTCGATGAAATCGCGATCTATTTGCGGATTTTAATTGATTAGAAATTGCGAATAATTGTCGCGACATTTCGCTTATTTCCGGCCAGGACCTCACTTCCGTTTTGATGGCCGCGATTTCTGGAGTTATAAAAGGCACGTTTGTATTGGAGCAACCGAATGCTTCTGAAACTGCGTCTGCTTTTTTTCCAGATCATCGATGCTGTCGTTAGTTGCGATAGATGAAACAGCTCTAACTTGAGGTGTCAAGCAATCGAGAAATACACTCTTGAGCAACGGCTCGGTATGTTCGATGTTTAAAGCGCGAAGTCTTGCTAAAAGGAAAGATGGTTTGCCGTCAGTGGCAACATCGCCTTTTAAAAACATTCGCATTTGTTCCGATTCTGAAGTTGAAAATGTTGTAATGAGTCTATCTTTAATTTGAGTATAAAAATTTTGAGGTGATCTTTGTATTATATCGCTAATAAAAGGAACTATGTCTACGTATAGACCTGCTATTAATGTATGAGCCTTAGTGGTTTCATTTGTAATTGTCGTTCGCGAAAAACTAGATTCTACTATAGTGAAAAATGATACCGGATCGTTGCGATTAAATTTAGGAATTTTTACCGTCACAGAGTCCGCTCTAAAGCGCTCGACGTCGTTGCCCGCCAGCGCTGGGTTTTGCTCGTCAATCATTATACTTATTAAATAGATACCTGTAGTCAGGAACACCAATGCAAAACGAAGATGGATGAGGACAAAAGTCGTTGTCAATTTGAACGCTGGTATGCTGGATGCTCGAAGTCCCTGAGACGTCGATTCCTACCTATAATACCTCTAGGTGTTGCTCATTGTCCGCGACTCACGAAAGGTCCTCGCGTTAGCTGTCGAAAAGTAGACTAGGCAGTAATTGTTTCAAAAATAATATATCTGTCCTTGGAATAGGTCTTTAATACGGATTGAATGAAATATTGAAATGAAAGAATTCATCGCTAAACGTATCTGACACATAATATCAAATCACAAAATGTCAGCAAGTTGCTTATTTTCTTTAAAACACTGAGTTTAGAATTTAGAATAAAATATTAAAATGTAGTTTACAGAGTTTTTTTTACCATCGTGCTCCAGAAATAGCGCTTCCTTGGAACCGGTTTTCCTTACAGAAAGCAAAAAAATACGGCGAAGCTTTTCCAGGGCCGCGCTTTCTGAGATTTTTTTTTAAAAAGGATAAGCGCAAAATTTGACTAGAATCGGAAATGATGCTAACTTGACTAATGTGACTATCACGTTACACAAAAGTAAAGGTTTCACGGCACTTTAAAAATTGATTATAATTTGAGTAAAACAAACAATTTTGAGAATAATTAAAATGAAAACGATGTGATATTCAGCTATCGTTTTGAACAGTAAATGGTAACTGACACGATGTTTTGTAGCCGTCGAGGGTTGCTGGGTTCTGGAAGGGTTCCAAATTGGCGCCATTTGGAAGGCGGGAGAACCTTGGAGACCGGATGAAGATTTCCTACGAAAGTTGCCCTTTTCGTGTGAGAATAGATGATGGTGATTACCTCCGAAAAGGTTTGTTTCCTTCCTTCGTCATTATGACCGATGCGCGGTAAATTCTGTTTGAACGAGTCCCCTTTTTTTAAGCATGGCGTCGTCCCGCCATGTTGGATAAAGTTCGCCCTTTTTTGAGAATCCTCTCAATTCCGCGTCAATTTTTTTTTTTTCTCCCAACGGTTTGCTGGGGAAGGAGTCGGTCTCAGTTCCTGGATTCCGTCCATGACGATGCGCATTGATGCTCCGGATCACGTCGGGGTCACCACTGTGGGAAGTCGATGTTATCTTTGGTGCTGGTCGTCGAGTGTGTGTACAATGCGAGGCCCCAAGACCGACTGACTAACGCTTGCAGCGACTACTGCTTTTGTCTCCTCTCTTCCCGCTATAACCGGCGGGTACTACTTTACGACTGTATCCCTCCGCGGACGCGCGGGAAACGAGGAGAAGGTATTTCAGGCGGGAAACGTGAAAGCAGATATGAAGGGTGTCTCAGTAGCGCAACTACAATTTCCGGGGCCCATACAGGATTTTCCAGAGCTCTCAAAGCTTCTGGAAAGATCTAGGCACTTCCCGAAGCTTCTAGAATGTTCGGGCTTAGATCACTATTTTACTTGGATCGAAGATTCTCCAGAGTTCTCGAAATTTCTGGAAAGATCTAGAGGCTTCTCGAAGCATCTAGAAAGTTTGACCTTAGATAAACATTTTACTTGGATCGAGGATTCTTCATAGTTCTCGAAATTTCTAGAAAGATCTAGGCGATTCTCAAAGCTTCTAGGATGTTCAGCCTTAGACTACCACATATGTGTTCACCTACTGAGAGCCAAGGAGGCGCGCGTCCTTGAGGGTTAATCTACAAACAAAGCTATTTTGCATTTTCGAATCTTCGCGCGGTTGACGGCGCATGCGCTATGCTAAGAAAGTTCTGTTTGAGACAAAAAATGTACGTCTACACTCTATTTTTTGCTAGAAATCTCTACTTTTGCCATAAACCGCTCAGACGGTTAGCTACATAGGAGAATGACATTTATCTGAATAGTGCTCATAGGTAAAAGGCTCATTTACCTTGTGTCGATAGAAATAATGGTGTATTTACACACCTGTCACCTGACCGCCAGCCAGCAAAAAAGTCGTAAGAGTAAAAGAGATAGAGAGTACTTTTCCTAGAATTTCCTGCTTTCTGTATCTTTCACTCTTATGACTTTTTTTGCTGGTGATCAGTAAACAGGCGTGTAAATGCACTATAAAAAGGAACTCGAACGTGGTGACGGCCGATATATATAAATATATCTAACTACATTTTCGACCATATCGAGGTTCTGCCCTCTTCAACTTTTCGACGTTTCTATGGCAACCGCGTCTTCTGACCACATCAATGGGTGGGGTGGGGCCGGGGCGCATACTGAAAATTGTTGAATTCCAAACCGAGTGTGATTTACTGTTTCTCGCGTTCGCCTTCGCCATCACTATAGCAATCTTTGCTATAGCTAAGTCGGTCAGCTGGCTCTGTACGCCAAAAATGTTAAGAGCACTGAATTACCTAATTATATTAAAATTAAAGAGAACCTTCTATTCTATTTATTAATATTAATATTTTACAAGTGATTAATTTCTCTTTCGGTTGCTTTGAAAAGAGAAACTTTTGAGATAATAAATGAATCAATTTAAAACAAATTCTTTTTGTACTTTAGACTTTTAGTGAAATTTCAAAAATTATTTTTTGAAATTAAATTTAAAATTTAGTTGAATTTACAATTTAAACAAAATTTAGGTAAAATTAAAAACTAAATAAAGTACAGTTAAATTAAATTAATTCCTCGACTGGTTTCTTTCCAAAGAGACTTTTTTGAGATACTAAGTAAATAAGTTTTAAAAAAATTTTCTTCTTATTTTAGATTTATTGTAGTGAAGTTTTTAAAATTATTTCTTAAAACTAAATTTAAAGAATTAATGCAATTTAGATAATTTTAAAAAGTAAATGCAATTGACCTAATTTCAAAATTTAAGTAAAACTTAGTTAAATTTAATTAAAGTTCAGTTTAAATTGTAGATGTTTAATATTGTTAAATGGTGTTAAATTTAAAAGCGACTTAGTTAAATTTAAATGAAACTCTAGTTAAATTTTAAATTTTGATAAAGTTTTGAAACCAATAATATGCTCTTTACTGAGACATATTTTACTGAGCCCCCTCGTCAGGAATATCCTAAATTATGCAGTATTCCAATAAGGTAATTAAATTGAATAGACAGTATAAAAAATTTAGCGAAAAGTCTGGAATGTGAATAATTTTTGGATTAATTATCAGGCTGACTACTGGACGAAAAACATGACATAACAGTGACTTTATTTATGGAAAAGGATTTTTATGATTCAGAATCTTAAAAAATGTAATTAAATACTTTTTTATGGGTAATAATTAACTCAATTTAAAAAACATAATTGTTAAACAAGTTATGAATATTTTAAATAATATTATCTTTAAATATTGTTAGAAAATTGCATTTTTTCCTGTAATATTCAATGTTACTTCCTTTTTCAAATTATGGGCGGTAGAAGAAGTTACTTTTTAAAAGCATTAAAACTCCCTTGACTTTAAATTAGAATTTTGCAGTTTTATGTATTTCAAGTATTGAATTACTTCAGAGTTATAGTTCTTACATTTCTTGTTCGAAACTTTTAAGACATTGAAAATATCAAAACATAAAGAAGCGTTTAAACTTAAGCATTTAAGCCATATAAGCCATAATATTTTTGCAAATGTTGAATATTCCTCTAGTAGAACCTGATAAATTCAAACTATTAAAATTTGAATGTTATGATTTAGAAAATTGAAATGCAGAATTCAAAATGTTCGTATTTTGGGATTGTCTCATTTTGGAGGCCATTAATTTAAGCCTAATCAAGTTAGAAAACTTACAGTTGACAATGTTACAATATTGAACCCTTAAATTGAAAACAAATATAAATTTCAATGTTCGAATTTTTAATTGTTTAGAATTTGATTCTTAAATTCTTAATTGAGCCTTACGTTAAACTTTAGAGAATAACATTTTTCGCCTAAACGGCAGAAATAACCACGTCTTATCACATAAGAAAAAATATGATTTGATTAAGAACTTTCGTAAATTATTTATTACATAAAAACATTTATTTTTATGTTTTTTGCTGAAAAAAGTTATTAGTAATATAAAGTATCTGGTATCTTTATACTTTTTTCAATTCTGCAAGTTTTTTAAATAAAATTTTTTTTTTATTTTATCCTCATTTTTTAAAATATATAAACATTTTGAACCAAAATATTTAAATAATTAGAAAATAAATTTGTTAACGAAAGTAAGTAGTATTTAAAATAATAATTTTTTTGCAAAATTAAAATTTTGGAATGGAATTCAATATGTAAACAGTCAAACAATTAAAATGCAAACAAAAATTAAAAACAGCATTGGCAGCGAAAATCAAGCCATCAACCTTTCGCCTACAACACGCCGTGCTACCGCCTGAGCTTACTCGACCAGCTGGTAAATATATTTTTCTGTACATGAAGGGTCGAGAAAAATTTTAAAGTTTCAAGTTATTTTTCTCGAAAAATACAAAGTAAAGGATTGAAAGAAATAATAAAATAGAGCTAAATAAAAAACTATGAAAACGTATCAAAAATGGCCCTAGTTGAATTATAGCAAATTAAAGATTTCATATATTTATGCGAAAGATATGGTACATTTTGTGTAGAGTTTTAGTATTAAATGCTAATAAAAAAATGACCCATATTTTTTCTTTAAGTTACATTTTTTAGGGTATGAGGGAAAATCGAAATTTTTGTACGATTCAGTTACTTCTTATTTTAATCTTATAAAATGATCTTATTCATAATGTGGCCTTTACAACTGTTAAAAAACTCATATACCACTAAACTCACAAATATTTAAAGAATATAATATTTTAGAAGAAATTTTTCCAGGAAAATTTTTATAAGGAAATTATAAGTTGCTTTTCCAAGGCCATCAATAAAAACAAAATTATTTACCCTTAGGAATTTTCTGGTTACATTGACCAGAATTCTGGTTAAATATGCTCTTACTATTTTTCTGATTAGAGTAACCATGATTCTGGTTAAATTAACGACAAATTCTGATTAAAACAATCCGAATTTTTATTAATTTAACCAGAAAAAATAGTATGGGCATATTTAACCAGAATTCTGATTGATTTACCCTGAAATGTCTTAATTGTATTTAAACTTAAATAAAAATTACCACAATCCTCAGATTCACTTGTATACTCATTCCCAAAAAAATTATAACTTGAATAAAAAATAAACTTTTTATTTAAAATTGTAATTAATATTTTATACTAACAATTTTAGATACAAACAATTACTCACATTTTAATACACGTAGAAAAAAATATTTTTATTTTAATTTTATTATTTTAATATCAACTCTTTAGCACTAGCAACCTCGTATCTTTAGCTTGCCAATGTTTTGGATCACCATACGTAAGTATGCATATCTTTGAAAAGATGTTGAGTAATTTAATTTTCGAATACTTTTAAGCTCATTTTTTAATTAAAATTATTTTTTCATTCACTTATCAAGTAAACATAGATTATTACTGTATTTGATTTCAAATGCACTCTGATGGACTCTGCCCAATCGGTACATATAGCGCCTCTAGAAGTATGTATATAGATGTATATGTATGTATATATATGCAAACCCACAAACTCAATTGCCGCGCTAACTACCGGTATTTGATCGCACTAAACTCAAGCCGTATCTAGGACGTTATATCTTTGGTTTTACTTAAATCGAGGATTCCCATTTAGGCTGTCATTTAGCATGACCCGTCAAGAATGTATGTGCGACGTTTCTTGTCTGGATGGCTGTATAAATTAGGTAAAAGAAACAAAATTATAAAATATACATAGTTTTCACATAACCAACCAAATATATATCTACTTAATCGATCAACAATTTTTCCTTTTAAAACGGTTTATTCATTCTTCTACATAGTACAAATACAGTGAAACTCTGAACTTGGGCTGGTTTTGCGGCTGGTGGAGGTGGGGAATCACCCAGATAGAAAACGCTTCTGTTTGTTTGTGGTAAAGTACTAAATGGAGGGTTTTTTCTCCACTAGTCTAAACTACGGTCATTGTTATGAACACCCAACTGTCTTATTGCTATAAATCGAAATGTAAAAAAAGCAGTTGATTATTCTTGATTCAGCTGATAATGATGACAAAGATGATTTTTTTTACGAGAGCTGGTGAAAAATTATCTTGAAACACACCGAGAAGGGTCCGTACTTCTCGGTAGTGTGGGGATATTTATAGCATTACTGCAATGATCTTAATATACATGCATATATACACCAAGATATTAATTTGATCATTACAATGATGCTACCAACGACCCACTAAAAAACAACACTCTTTCTCCTTGGCGTAATCCCCCCCGGAACCGCTTTCGCATTACATTAAGGGGGGGGGGTGCTGTTTTTTAGTCGTGCTTCGGCTCTCCTCTTTTGTGTCAACTTGGGCTTCTTCTACATTTGTGGGCTTCTTCTCTAAACTGTCCATCTATGTTGGTAGCTTGTGCGTCAAGCACATCATCGTTCCCGGTTGATGATCTGTCCGGGGCTTCGCTTCTTTTGCCGCACAGAAGTAGCACTGCGGCGTTTTTTCGCACGCCGCAGCCCTATGGCTCTCTTTCCCACATCTCCAGAAGAAATTCGCTCTCTCATGGCCCGCGCAAACGGCTGCCATGTGGCCGAAGCGTAAGCAGCGGTAGCAACGAACCCTTTTATCTTACATTCAGGTGTCCCGCGCGCACCAGTCTCGACGCCAAATCTTCTCTCAGCTTCACGTAAGCCCTCGGATTGACTCTGAATGATTTTCTCGTGATGCTGACCTTAACCTCCCCCACCGGTCTTTTACCGATGTATCTTCTTACGGACGCTTCGACCTCCTCAGCGTCGGTAGTTGGTTCGAGGTTTAAGACCTCGACCTTAGTGCAAGGCACGAGCTCTCGCATGTTACCCATCTCACCAACCGCCTCCTTAATAGCTGCTAGAAACTCAGCTCTGCCTTTCGTTCCAGAACTGAGCTCCACAAGCACATCTCCGCTTCTAGTCTGCCTGACCGCGCTGACTTTTACGCCTAGAGCATCAAGCCTAACTTTCAGCTTGAGGTCCTTGAAAAACTCCGCGTAGCTCAGACCCTTGGCCCATTTGATAAGAACCGCCTAGGGCCGTGCTCGCCCCTGCATCCTCCTCTGAATCTCGGTATTAACTCTGCTGGCTGATTATTGGCTTGGACGAGCTGATGATGATGATGATTTTTTTTACTAGGGTATATATAATATTCAGTTATACTTTGCGTATAACTATACATTATACAATATCGACTGTTGCCATTATAATAATCCCAACAAGGGATCTACTAAAAAAAAGCACCACCTGGCTAGGCCGTGTCGTTTGCTTATGTCATTTCTGTCCTTTTGGTGGCTTCCACGACGGGGTTGCCTCCATGAAGGACAAAAATTGCATTGACCCCGTCAAATGGTCAGTCAGGGGTGTCTCGCTTCTTGCGGCGCAGAAGAAGCTCTTGGGAGAGCTGGAGCACTCCGTAGACTTCTGTCCCTCTTTGCCGCACCTCCAGCATCCTTTAGTCCTATCCGGATCCTTGCAGCAAGCTGTCCTATGACTAAAGCCGTGGCAGCCGTAGCACCTAATGGCCTCCATTTTTTTGTAAGTGGCAGGACAGAGGAGTTCCTCTGAAGGCACTTTTTGTGAGACTGACCCTAATCTCTCTTACCTGCTGCTCACTGAAGTGCTTTCTGACAGCCGCTTCGACCTCAGCCGCACCTGTGATTGTGTCGAGATCCAGCACCTCGACCTCAGTGCGAGGGACTAGCTCCCGAATACAGCCCTCTTCGCCAACCGCTTTTCTGACTGCAGCGGATAACATTTTTCTGCCATCCGCTGTATTCTGATGTTAGCACCAAGGGTGTCGTGCTTTGTCTTTTGTGTATCTCGCCTTTTCTTCTCCTTCTTCTGTGAATCGGGTCTTGGCGTGTAGCAGACTCATGGGGGCTCAATGTGGGATCTCTCGGCATCTTCCCATGTGTGGAAGCGAGTGTTTTGCCGGCTTCTTCCGTGGTTTGAACACCTTTGCAGGTAAACTCTTTGGCGAAAACTGGCGTAAATCCACACGTTCGACATGTGAATCTCCATATCGAACAGCACTTTTACCGCTTTTTTGGATTCCCTTCTGCACTGGAAGCCACGTGGTGCTCTTAGAGTCTCTGAAACTCTTGAGCTCACCATTATGTGCCTTCAGCTCCTATCTTCATGCGTCCATTCCGTTAGTCACCGACTCAAAGCTATTCCAGTAACTTCGGACGAGGGACCTGTCACGCCGTACCCTCTCTTCTGTGGCGTCCATAGGACCTCCAAGCTCCTCGCTGGCACTCCTGTGCAAGTATGTTTAGTTCCCCCCAAAATCCATGGAACCAGCACTGACCATCAGGGCTGGAACCCGATCGGAATCAGTGGAGAGATTGCTACTCCCTTGGGGTATGTTGTTTTTAACATACTTACTCATCATTAGTTTTTATTAAGTGGAGGCACCACGTAAGCTGCGACTCTCTCCCAAGTTTCCTCGCTGCTTAGCATTTTGACGATGACGTCTTCTGGGCTGATCGATCCAATATCTGCTTCCAGCATCGTTCTTTTTTCTATCCACCTATGACAGATGAAAAACGGGTGTCTCATTAAACTCAATATTATTTTAACGTAATTGATATTTTCCCTGATAGCTTTATGTAATTTTTAAATAAGGACCATAAACAAAAATTCTCGCGAAAACGAAATTTTGAACTATGCATACATTATTGAAATCTCTTCTCTATTCCAAAGATGTTTCAGAATATACCAGAATTGTATTTAAATATTTTTCACCGTATATTTATCTATTGGATTATATCAAAGTACAAGATTCTGAAAAGTAAGCGTAACTATAGCATTTTACTTTGCATTTATTATAACAGCTTCGAACATGCATGATTTACTACAGCTGATCAAACATTATTTGTTTCAGAAAACCTTAAACATTCGTAGAATCTTTTTTAAAATCTGCTCAGATGTTTCCCTGTGGAGCTATTATACTTTTCAAAGTCAAAGGTCTGCGATTTCGCAAAGACATTAGTTTTTTTATTTTTTTATTTTTTAATTAGGCTAAAAGCCCTCTAGGCATAAGCGTGACTCACTCAGTTGTAGCCTGGTTATACTCCCGGGGGTCGAGGTCTTCATATCGGAAAGATGTGAGAGGGAAATGTACGAGGAGATATAAGGGTGAAGGGGACATAGATTTGTAGATTAATTTAGAATTTTGAACAGTGTCCTCCGGAATACAGTAGACATAGTAATCCTATTCGGCTACACTCCTACTTAGAATTTAGACCCATTATTGTGATCTACTCTCAAAAATGTATCAATTTCTATTTTTTTACAGAATTCAGTTTACAGATGCAAAATGGCACATGCCATCAATGCTTTGCAAAAATGCATGGTCTTCAATGTCAACCATACCGTGCAAAAATAAATATAAATGCTAATCAACAACATCCTTCTGCTAAAAATTCTGTTTCGCAGTATCCAATGCATCTCCTATGCATGTTTGAACTGTTTTTAAATTTTGAATATTTAGTTTAAACTTTGAACCTACGGAAATCCTGTACATGGCTAAAAATAAAATCATGATTCACTAAACAAATTATTTAGTTGGTTCTTATTTCATTCCAAAATAAATTTATATTTATTAATTGCACTTGCTGCTTTGTTTGAAATGGAGACTAGGTTCCAGATATTTGTTTCTAATTCAAATTCTTCTAACATTATTTATTGTGGTATAACGATAGACCGGGCAAAGGGCAGAGAGAGAGAGAGAGAGAAAGAGAGCGAGAGCATTAACAGTTTCCCTAGAGAACAGGAGCATAAATAATGTGCAATAATACATCTGACCTTGCTGGATGTCACCCCCTCATAATTCTTGGCACTCCTCACTCGCGATTTCACCCGCGTCACAGTCGCGCGCCTTCCGATTTGACCAGTACTTCTCTGAAAATTTGATTTAATTCAATTTAGTAGTATGGACTCACATGCGCCATCTATGTATACCTCCGTCGGCTTACTGCATTGATTAGGAAACCAAGGGTTAGGGAGATAAGGCGGTGCACTCTGAGGTGCAGCTTTTTCAACTGGAGGCAACAAAGTGGGATCTATACTGGTGATCAACCATGGTCCCTTCGATAGACTGGTGGCTTGGAGTCATCGCTGTCTTCTGAGGAAGCATCGTCGGAGTTTGAGTTGTCACGAACAGATGCAGGTTTCGCAGGTTCTTCCCGTAAACGACCTCGCAAACCCATTCTGCTAGCAATACTACTCTGATCCCAGTTTGGCTTTTTAGAATCTGCGGGTGGTTTATAATTAGCGTCGGATTTTTCAGATTCCGAAATATAACAGTTTCATCTTCTTTTATCTTCTGTTTAAGGCTTGGTTCATGCTATGGTTTCAGTACTTAAAGGATTTTAATCTTGGGCACTACTTTTATGTTATATGACGTGAAGTTCAGTTTTATGGCGCGATACTAACCTGTATGAGAACACTGTTCTTGTAATAACGCACATTTGTCGCTCTGGTTTGGATTACTGGATGTGACGTTCGTTTGGCGACTTGCATAATCTATCGCGTCCATAGAGAAAATTGAAGGAGAGGTGTTGAACTCAGGCTATTACATGCCCTCGGCAATAAATAAACCTATTTTAAGTTCCACGGGGTTCCTTGATAACGCTTCTACTCCTCTATTTAATTTAAATTTTCTATACTCAAAGACGTATTGGTATTCCTTGAGGCAGTATTTTCAGCGAATAAGTCTTGGGCCCGCGTTGTCAGTCATATAGTACCGTAGTTGAATACTTGTTAGTATTTTGGACAAATAGGCTACCGGCATGTCAAGCTTATGTACTTCTTGGGTCAGCACATTACCTACTGAATAATCTGATGCATTCGTTTTCAGTTTAAATTTTTTGGGGTAATCGGGAGACATTAATATCGGCTCCTGGCAGAGGTAATCTGCCAATCTCTTGCACTAATTTAAAAGATTAGAAATTAGTATTTTGGCCACAGAACTAAGGTCTCCTGCCCACTGCAGGCCCAGCTCGAGTTGCTCACAAGTTTTGATTTGATTCTGATTTGGTACAGGTTATCAATTAAATTCCTATTGTTACGTATTTCTTATTGCCGAATTTATAATATTTAGTATAGATATAAAATGATTCGATAAATTCTTTAAATTGGCTCATAGATTGCGCAAATATACCAACGTCGCATGGTGCGTTATGAATTTTATTATAATCTGTACATATTTTAGATAAACGTCACGTAGTACCCATAATCTAATTTATGATCCGGTACTATGAATAATTTCAGCTTAAGAGTAGATTTCAGTGTAGCTGTAATGGTTACAAGGTGTAGCAATTCTTGAAAGTCAATTAATCCATTAAGTAATTTATAGAGAAAAATCATCCCAGGGCTCGATCTTTGATTAATTATCTTTCCTAGCAATTCCTAATTTATATGTTCATTATTCACCATTCATCATCATTAACAATTCTAAGTCTGAGAGAAAAATGAGCTTCTTTGTTTTTGATAATAATAATAAAAATAAAAGCGAATTATGCAGTAACATCATCAGTATCGCGCAGTGACACCCGCGTCTCTTGCGTCTATCTATTGTGCTCCGAGGCAAAAGCTCTGGATACCTTTGAGACCCGCCGAAGAGAAGAGAATTTAAGGTCCACCACTGTTTACATATGGATGACCTTAACCTCTTTGCCTCTTCAAAAGAAGACCTTAAAATCCTTGTGTTGGTGGTAAATAGGTACTCTGAAGTGACGGGCATGCGCTCTGGACTAGATAAGTGTGCCTATGTCAATCTATACGAAGGAAGACTAGAAAATACATCATCGCGTAAAGATCAGGATCTTTAATTCATAGGTGGAAGGACCATTCGACATCTGCGTAGTGGAGAAACATATGCATATCTTGGAATACCGCAAGCGGAAACCTAAATCGTCCGTGTGTTAAAAACGGTCCTTGAAACAGGTATCGTAAAATTATTAGAAAAATTTGCACTTTCGAATTATCTGGGAAAAATAAGATCCAGGCGGCTAAGATGCGGTCCGCTTATATACTGCTCTACACTTTTAGAGCAGTAAAATGGAACGTCGATGAGTTGAAGCAACTTGAACAAATTACAAGCAAGATGATGAGAATTCATCGAACTCATAATCCTAGATCCTTCGTACCTCGAATATTCCTACCTCGAGATAAAGGGGGTACAGATTTGCTGAGCTTGAAGTGTCTTGATCGAAGAATGCTTCTATCTACATCCTGCTCAATTTTAAATAACAAAGATTCTCTAATGTGACTCGTACATCAACATGAAGTCCTCAATGCTGCGTCGTTTCTATGCCCTGACGCAGATAGAGCCGCAGAAAAGGCACGAAAAGGCTGTACAGCAAGCAGAACGTTCGCTCCTGCTAAGAGAACATGCTGACAAGCCTTTTCATCGTAAATTCTATAGCATTATACGCAGAGAAGAGCTAGCGATGGGTCTGCGGGATTGAGATCGCAGACTACGAGATTTCATGCTGCTTGTCAATACGGCATTACAGAAACCTCGGTTTACGGCAAATGCATAAAGAATGTAGGTAGATGTAGGCGATACTAACTTGCGAGCTTGCAAGCAAGTGCCACAAACACATAAACATGTTCTCAGTTGATGCTTAAAGTATGTACGCTACACGTGCATAGAGCTTCATTGCTTAGCCGACTTAACAAGATTCTGGATTTTCAGGGCCAGACTCAGAAAATCGTGAGCCAGATGCAAAGGTATCTTCTTCTTGTATTTCTTCAATTCGTCCGTCAGCACTGTTTCTTATAATATTATGCAAAGATCCGTAACTCTAAAAAAGTATCTAGATGTGAAAAATTCATCCTTAATGGGAGGAACAAGAGTGAGAGGCCTGTCTAGGTTGTTCCCACGTTGGAGTCGTGATAGAGCTTGAGCTTTCCTTTAATGGCTGACGGCTATGTTGGCTGTAACATTGCTATTATCAGGCCTTCCCATGAAAAACAGGTAGAGAACGAGAAGAAAAGAGACTAAGGGGAACACAAGCCCATTCAAAACACGGAGAGTATTTTTAATATTTTTAGACGATGATCGTTTCCAGAGAAACGTCGCGGTGCTCCTGTAGCCACTACTAGCAGCCACAGCACATGATATATTTCTGATGGTGAACTGCGAGATGGTTAGGCAGATTACATAAATCAAACAACTGGCCAGCAAGAACATCTACGATTAACGGTAAATAGTGGAACATTACCTGTGCCTACTAAGCATGCTTTGGCTAGAATTAGCGATTTGCAATAAACGACCCCAACATAAATAGAGTGGAAAAGCGTGAACTGGAGTATCAAACAGAAAGATAAATTTTTGAGTCTCTATTATGAAAGAGAAAAGTTTGAAGCTTGCAGCGAAAAAGAATACAAATTTAGGACGAAGTTTTTTGGACGATAGCTTTATTTGATGGAAGCTGCACCATTACAGCCTCATAATGATTCAATACCACTACAGCTTCCAAATGTAGATGGCCTGATTTAACTAGAGACATAAGGAAATTTTTAGTAACCAATAAGACGATTGAAATGGTAACATATAAACAAAGAAATAATGCGACTTTATTTTCTGACACAGGAGAGTAGGCCAATTGAGATGAAAGAACATCATCGACTTCTCTTGCTTAAGTACCCAGAGCTGGTTATGAGAATTAATTAGCAGAATCTAGAAGGCTTCAAACGCTTGATATCTGTAAACATATTTGTTTCGGTAGTTGACACAGCTGTCATAAAAATGGGAATGGAACATCAGCCTCCTATCGATAACGTCACACTGAAAGGTGCAGATATTAGAGACATTACTAAAGCTGAAATTATAGATTCTAGGGAATATGAAGATTATTTACCGGATCCACAGAACCACAGCTAACGTTTTTGTAAACAGCGAAATTTAAGAAAAAATGCAGCCCTCGATGTTTATCAGAAAGAATCTGCGTGCACCAATGGAACACCTTAAAAATAAGTTTTTACCTGTGTATCAGGACGAAACACTAACTGCCTTAGAGGAGCAAACTATTACAGCTATAACAGCCGTTAGAAAGTTGGACCGCTGGACTGGGCCTACAAAGACAGTCTTTGACCCAATATGGTAAATCATGTTGGATATGGATGCCAGCAATGGAAGGAGTAATTTCGGTCGATTGAATCAATATAAGAAATAAAATCGATCTAGACAGCTGATACACAATTTCACCTTAATGATCTGCCCGCGGAACATCAAGGCATTGACAGCAGCGATATTGAAGAAGATTATACGCTCCCAACGGCAAAAATTGGACAATCTTGCAGCTATACTGCATTAAAAAAAGATTAGTGCATGGAGGCAGCAAAATTGAGCCATTTAGACAGATGAAAGAAGGTTCTAGAGTAAACTTAGTTTGGAGCAACATTACTAGAAGTACACCGAATTCCATCAATTGAAAGACATGCATAGTCACCGGTCGGGTGTTAATGGAGAAAAAAGATAAGAAAGTTGGGCCCTGCGTGGTTCTAACTAGAGAAAGTAAAACTTCATTCTGCGTTGTTTTAGAGTTTTCAGAAGATCATCGAATACTCAGATCTCATTTCGAAGATTTTAGTTCAGTTCAAAATCGAAGTATTATTGTGGAATCTAAATTAAAGTAAATAAGCTATATTTCCGTAATATTTTAGTTTAATTTCGCTCCATTATTAAAACCTCTTCAA
The DNA here is from genome assembly GCA_010014905.2 of Druon quercuslanigerum. Lineage (NCBI taxonomy): Eukaryota > Metazoa > Arthropoda > Insecta > Hymenoptera > Cynipidae > Druon > Druon quercuslanigerum. The sequence continues at coordinate 2,647 of JAAAKG020213723.1, read as the reverse complement.
ATTATATTCTCTTACACTATTGATTAACCCTAATTTATTCCTTTAAATATATTTTTGGAGTTTCAACATTTTTTTGTTTTCAAAAATACAAATACGAAGATTTGATTATGAAAATCTTGGTTCCTTAAGAAGGAAAGTTTATGATCCTCATTTGAAAATAATGAAAATATTTTTGAAAAAAATAAAAGATATTTGATATATTTTATTCGAAAATCGTTTAGAAAATTATAAGCAAATGCATAAAGAATGTAGGTAGATGTAGGCGATACTAACTTGCGAGCTTGCAAGCAAGTGCCACAAACACATAAACATGTTCTCAGTTGATGCTTATAGTATGTACGCTACACGTGCATAGAGCTTCATTGCTTAGCCGACTTAACAAGATTCTGGATTTTCAGGGCCAGACTTGCGACCAGACCTATTTGCGACCTTGAATACAAGCAAAATAGGGAAAGAGGACCGTATCTGGATCTGGGGTCCAAATTCGGATCACTATTGTTTTCCCTGGAAATTGATATAAGTATTAACCCAAATTTTCGGAATGTTAGGTTTAACTAAGATGTGAAGATATAAATTTAAATTGTCCCAACTCACAGCACAATTATACGAAAACAAAAAAATGTTCTTATTGTTTGTCAATTCTGCTGCTTCTCGTGATGGCTGTGTTAGGTATTATTTCAAAGAGTGATAATTCCTTTAATATTTAAGCGAATAATTTTTTTTTTAATGTGAGAGTTTTACCAAATGTTTGCAAAAGTATGAAGTTTCAGTAAATTAGTCAAGTGTTTACGAAATTAAACTAGTTACAAAACGCGGGACTATTTGACAAATACTTTTGAAAAAGTTTCTTTCATCAGTAGTGTTTCTGATTAAAAGAACAGTTTAGAAAAAATGTTGTGGCTTTTCATCAAAATTCGTAACAAATAAAAGTTTTCAGGGATTTTAATGTTCAGTTTTAGAGTAAAATAAATAAAAATAATCTTCTTTTAGAAGAATATTTGATTCGAGCTAAAAAGAGACGATTAAAGACAAGAGGAAAGAACGGAAGATTTAATTGTAGACAATTTTTATAAATAAGTTGTTTATTAAGCGTGGATCTAACGTTTCAAACATCCTGTTTTTGTTAACAAGCTAGGTTTAAACCTTATCGAATACTCATCCTCAATTCGACCCTGGATCTGTACTTGAATCAAAATCATACTTTAACAAAAAATAATGACAAGCTGATAAATTTCCTTTCAAAATTCAGCGATTTATACTTTTTATACCAAAGGATCAAGCTAGCATTTTCTCGAAAACAAATGGAGCTTTTATTGTAATTGCATTTTCAAGCACAATGTTTCCTATATCCGATTAAAATTTAGTTCCATTTTATACAATTTAATTAATTCAAACTTTAAGAATTCTCATTTTATTAGTAATAAATCATGGACATTTAAAACCAAATTTAATAGATAAAAGTTTGGTTTTAAGAAAACGGGCGATGTTCGCGAGTGAGAGAAGTTTATTGAAAAAGGAAGGACGTAATGTTTTTTAAACTTTCATAACGACAAAAACATTCAAGGACGGGTCACGTACATGAAGAATACAACACATTTTTTCATTATTAAAAATTGCTCTAAAAATTAAGATAATATATTTAAATAAATTAAACGTTATACATTATTAAATTATGATACACAATTATTATTTCGGACTTGTCAACCGAAACGACGAGACAAGTTCTCAATTTAACGTTCGGACGACGACTGAAATTTACTTGCACTAGAAGGTACACAAGGTTCTCACTCATTGAAAGCATATGATTTAGCGATAGAAAAATAAGGATAAAAGAAGAAATCGATAACACTTTAAAATTAGAATTCCATTAAAATTTAAACATGTAAAATTAGAGTTTAAATCGAAAATTCGATGTGAAATGAGAGAAATTAAAAGAAAACAATTTACTTGATAAAATATGACAGTCAATACCGAACAAGTGAGATGACTTAGAAGGCAAATAAAAAGTGCAGGTAGTTCTAATTTCGTCTCAGCAATTTGACGACCCTCGACTTATTTTCTTTTTCACAACTCAGTTCACATACGCAAAATGGTCCATGCCCTGAATGCGTTGCGAATATTCATGGCAGCCAATGCCAGACATGCCTTGCAAGTAGTAAGGGTAAATAGCTGGATATCCTGTTTCAAAGTATCCTATTATTTGGATTGGTAAAGGTCAACCTTGACGATATAATTTTAACGAGAGCCAGCTAAGACAACACTTGCTTTTTTGAAGAAAACTATCAACAGTGTAACCTTGATTTTTTATTAAAAGTGGGTCCTAATGTCCTGTCTACTACGGGTTTGTGGAAAACTGTTTTTTCATTATGAATATCATCGTCCACTACCATCAAGGTATAATAATCTTACGGAAAGAAGGTGTGGAACATGAATGTATTGTTACGCACCAAGTAAGTTACCGTGACTGTAGGATACAGACAGATATATAGACATCCATATATACATAAATACAGACAGAGACCTTTGCAAAAATCTTGTTGGGTAATTTATCATAGGTTACCATATATTACCAAAAAATAATAATTTTGCAGAAATTTATAAAAATGTTTACAATAGAATTTCGGATAATTCTGCAATTAAATATGGT